>JANZLF010000002.1:20427689-20440763 GCA_026546835.1 Erythroxylum foetidum
TCTAAAAAGCTATGTTCTAGTTTTGAGAATTTGATGAAAAGTGAATTTGAAATGAGCATGATGGGTGAATTAAAATTCTTTCTTGGTTTATAAATTAAGCAAACCGAAGAAAAGATTTTTATTCATCAACAAAAGTATATCAAAGAACTGTTGGTTAAATTTGGAATGGAAAAAGTGAAACTTATGTCTACTTCTATGCATCCTTCAAACCTTTTATCTAAGAATGAAACAGGTAAGAAGGTTGATCAAACCCTTTTAGAGGTATTATTGGTTCTTTACTCGATCTTGCAATAAGTAGACCTGATATTCTGCTTAGAGTTTGTTTGTGTGCTAGATTTCAAACAGATCGTAGAGAATCTCACTATATTACTATTAAAAGAATTTTGAGATATCTTTCAGGTTCTACTAATCTTTGCTTGATGTATGAGAAAGGTAAACATTTCAGGTTAATTAGCTACTATGATGCTGATTACACTGGAGACAGGATTGATAGAAAGAGCATAAGTGGAGGTTGTCACTTTCTTGGCCATAATCTAGTTTCTTGGTCAAGTAAGAGGCAAAAATCAATTGCTCTATCTACTGCAGAACCTGAATATATGTCAGTCGCAAGCTGTTGCTGACAAACGTTATGGATCAAGTATCAGTTAGAAGATTATTCCATAAAAGAAGAACAGATCCCAATTTATTGTGACAACACAAGTTCCATCAACCTATCGAAGAATCCAATACAACACTCGAGGGTAAAACATATCAAATTTAGATATCATTTCTTACGAGACTATGTATAGAAGGGAATCGTGAGTCTACAATTTGTTGAGATGAATTATCAATGGGCAGATATCTTCACTAAGCCTCTTAATGAAGAAAGATTCAGAGAAATTAGACGAAAATTGAATATGGTTGTGATGAGTGACTAATCATCTGACATGTCATAACCCAAATGATTTTCTTAGTAAGGAAGATAAAAAGTTGTAAGGTTTTAAGGAAACGGTAACAGTAGGTCACAAACGGTAACTTTTTAAGAAAAGGAGGGAAATCCTCAGAAGGATTTAGAATATCACCTACTCTAGAATATTCTTGATATACTTTGAAATCGACTTTTTGCAGAACTCTCAACAAAACATTCCATTACTCTATTCTTGATATCAAGTTCATTTTTTTTACATTCTCATTTTCAGATACTAACCTCATAACTTTGAGAAAAATACTTGTGTGTTTAGTTCTTATTGTCTACAAATTACAAATAGAGCAGTCTATGATTTACGGAAGGCATGTTGATTTCGACTCCTTGAAGAATAACAAGATGGATATTGAACCAGAAATTGATGTAGTGGGATGGAAAAAGTTCTTTTAAGTTCGTGAAACAGTCTACCTGAATGAAGTATATGAGTTCTGGAAGAATACAAAAGTAGTAGACGAAACCTTAGTTTCAATAGTGGATAGACTGTCGATTATTATGAAACTAGAGTTAATAGAGAAGGTCAGTGAATGTCCATGTGTTGGAGCAGAGGTGTCTCATACCACAAGATGGATTACTAAAAGCAGTGTAGAGAAAGCACAAATCAATCGACAACTCTATGGGAATATTGACCCAAAGGACAAAAAGGAGGATACAGAATCTATAGGAAAAGTAAGGACTGAGGGGGAGCGTATTGTTATACGCAACTTAAATGAAAGGATACACCCACAAGGAAGACAAAACCTCAATCCTTAGAAAGAATGCCTATAGAAGAAAACAAGAGTAAATCATCAGAGGTATCAATGAAAGCTAAGATGATTTCACATAGAGAAGATAGCCAGGTGAAGCAGTCTGTAAAATAAGTGTTGTTGAAGAGAAGGGGGGAGACACTTTACTCCGACAAATCCGAACAATGAAGTAAGTCACCAAAACTATTAACCTTGATTCAAAAATAACAGAAGAAAGGGAAAGGTTTACCTCTTGGTGAAGTTTCTGAAAAGACTGAGAAAGCACCACAGGCTACTAGATCTTTGGTCTCAATTTTGCAAGAACAGCCAGCAAAATCGACTAAAGAAACAGAAATTAAGAGGAAGTTAGTGTTTGAGAAGAAGAAACCTCAACAACAACCTCCTTCTAGACTAGTAGAAGAAAGTAAGAAGAAGAAGACTAGTCATAAAAAGAGCACCTCACCTGATGTTCAACAAAAGAAAAAGCCAGTTGAACACAGACTAGTACAGTATAATCCTTCTCAACCTATCAAAAAAGAGGATTTGAGAATGAAGGTGATTGAAGAATCAGTGCTTATTAGAAACAGAAGCTCGATAATTACAAGAGAACCTGTGAAAAGGTTAGTCAAGATACAAGTTGAACCAATACTGATCAATAATCGATCAATACATCTTCTCAATCATGAAGAAAGAAGATTATATGGGATTCTGAGAGGTGAAAAGTCAACCATATCCATTGACGATATCCAAGGATTGATATACTATTTACCCAGTGACAAATAGAACATTGATGAAGATTGTACCAGACATCCAACCAAGAGCTTCAAACATTGTACGCAATGTAGACAAAGGGAAACAGAAGATGTACCCCGAAGCAAATACAGGTGATCTTACAGAGGAGCAGATACAGGCAGTAGTAAGAAACATAGATGAGCATCCAATGCAGCTCAATCAAGAGGAATCTATGTTTCTCATCACATTTCAAAAGCATCAGGAAGTCAGTGTGGTCGCTTCACCACAGATGCAACCTTTCAGGTAGTTGGAAGAGTGACAAAAGGACAGTATAGAACTATCAGGGCTGAAAGTATTAGTTTCAACTTAGAGACTTTTGTGCATCTAATCATGCACTTTAGACCTTTGAGTTTTATATCTTAAATTAAAGATGTCCTACACCTTCTTGGAAAATCAATTCAAAAACTATCTAGACCTGATGACCTTAATCTCCCTAGAGGAAAACAATCTAAAATCATCGAATTAAATGTGTTACCTTCAGAAACACCTATTGCTACAAACTTCTACCCAACAAGAACATCTCAACAAGTTTCTATTATTGTTCTGGATGAAGTTAGTCACACACAGCAGTGGAATCGGGAAGCCTTAGTTAAGGAGATTAAAGAAATTCATACTAAGGTTGATGATTTGAGTGACTCAGTGGGTGATCTATATGAGGAAGTGGCGTATCTACGAGTTTCTATTGAAGATGACCTCACGTTGATCAGAACTGATATGCAACGGATGTTTTTTGAAATCATGAAGCATCTTCGATAAGGGTTTTTGATCAATAACAAATAGGGAGAGAATAGCAAAAGCAGAAGAAAGATAGCAAATGAGGGAGACCAGTAAGAAGAAAAGAAGATAGGATTACAAATTTGTTTATATGTGTATTTTAATATGCATGTGTATATCTTTTGTTGTGTACATCTTTTGTTGTCTTCTTATTCGTTATATGAATAATATTCGCTTATTCATTTTTATCTTTCTAAAAATATGATTGTTTGTTATCATCAAAAAGGGGGAGATTGTTAAGTCAAAAAGACTTCACGTTTATTAATTTTGTTGATAAACAAATAATAATAATGTTAGAAATAAATGAACTGTTTTGATGTGTGTGTTAAACGTGCAGGAAAACACAGAAAAAGCGCAAAATACAAAAGAAGTTCAAAATGCAGAAGAAGCGTAAAACACAGAATAAGTTCAAAATACAGAAGAAGCGCAAAACACAAAAGAAGTTGAAAACACAAAAGAAGTTGAAAAAACAAAAGAAGTGCAAAACACAGAAGAAGTTAAAAACACAGAAGAAGCGCAAAACACTGAAAAAGTTCAAAACACAGAAGAAGTTCAAAACACAAACGATACAAAGATGAAGACACTCTAGTACGTCGATAGTTAATCAGTTGGAGTTGGTTAAAGAACTCAACTGAATAACGGTTTACAAGAAGCAAGAAGCAGTTATCAAAAAGCAAGAAGCAGTTGGAGACTTAGGCTATAAATATTTGTCATAGTCGAAGACTGAACAATCTTTTAGCTTTCAAGTTAGTACTTACAAAATTTTGTATACAAAGTGCGATACAAGAGAGCAAACTCTACTGTAACAAAAGCTCACAATACCCTTCTAGTGAGAGAAGGAAAAGGCTAAGAGCCTGGAGAGGCTAAGATAGCCGAAAAAATACTTAATGTAAGAGACCTGAAAAAGCTCTGGAAGGGAAGAAAGAATACTTGTAAATTTGACGAAGTATAGTAAAATCTCAGAAGAACTCTAAGGACTAGACGTAGCCCAAAGTTTGGGGTGAACCAGTATAAAAATCGCAGCGTCTATCGTCTAACTCTTTACTTTTAATTTCTCTTGTTCTTAAACAAGTTTATAGAAGCTATTTGCGATTTAACTACATAACTATTTTTGTATAACATTTGTGATACTCTTTAACATTTGAAAAAGTTTCTTTTTCAAGAAATATCAAAGGTTTTGTAATCATAAAAAGAATACACAATTCAACCCCCCTTCTTGTGTACTTCGTATATTGTACGCGAGTTCTATATTAACGTGTGATTTACTTCACAATGTTCTTCAACATTTAGTAACTGGATAACCTAGAATTCTATTCTTTAAGGGCATGCTTGATTCACAGCAATAGGAATTCTATTCCTGGCATATTCTTAAAATTTAAATAATCATTTGTTTGGTTAGACAAAAATATTAGAATATCTAATCTTAAAATTAGATATTCCTCAATTTTTAGAAATAGTTAAAGATCATCAAAATGTTGAAGGTGTCTTTAGCTATTCTAAAAATAGAATTATTTATTGAAGACTTTTTAATCCTTATAATAATAATAATAATAATACTAATAATAATAATAATAATAATAATAACAATAACAGTAACAATAACAATAACAACAACAACAACAACAACAACAATAATAATAATAATAAAGACAAGGATATTTTGGTATTTTTGTTAGTTATTCCTTTGTTATTTCAAATTTATATTTTTAAACCAAACATCGACATAGAAATTCTTTAACAGTAAACAAAACAAAATAATACTTATTCTATTTTATTCTTCATTTTTTCTATTCTTAGAAATAATTATTATATTCCTTATCTAGGCTGTAAGTTTTTTTTCAAAACTCAACTATATCGTTGTTTAAAATTCAGACGTATTTTCTAGCAAATTGTTTCCTAGCACACTCATAAATCTAGGTTGGTCATGGAAAGTGAGCGACATTGTAATATTCATAACATTGGAGAAAATATTCAACAATATAGGCATACAGAGATTGAATTGGGTTTGTAAATTGAGAGTCTTCGTTACTATGTGAGCCTACTTGATCCAAATCATTTCACATGGCCCTATCTGCCGATCGCTTTGGGCCCTTCCCATTCTACTATTTTTATTACCGAAAAGAAAATAAAATTCACATTTAATTATGTCTGAGATTATAAGATTAAAAGTTCATATATGCTTCGCAAAACCGGGGGAGAAGCTTTTTGGAAAGCTTAACTAAGATGGGGTTGAAAAAGCAAAAGCGGGAGGTGGAGAGGGACAAAGATCCCCCACAGCATTGAAAGTTACATGATCCCATATCTCTAAAGGTTTAGTGAAATCAACATCACAGTCCCATTCTCCTATGTTTTTTTTTTTTCATTAGATATTCTGGTTTAGTCAGACTAAATCCTAATTCTCTAAAACCCCACCCTAAGAGTCTAGAGGAGGTAAATCTGGAACCCCAAGATCCCTCAGATTTCTACGTAGCCTGTACACTTCTGCGCACAAGGAATCTTCACATACTTGATTGGTCAGCGGATGATTGATCACTGACTCCCCTCTGCTCAACATCAGATTCTTATCAGGCCCCAAGTTCTCGAGTAGCTCTAACTCCCACACTGCCGCTGGAAGAGAGACGTCCGTAATTGATCCGATCAATGAGCTTTGTCCAGGGAACTAGAGGGTCATCAATAAAAATATGCCTATTTCTCCTTCTTATAGTGACTCGAACTCAAGATCTCCTTGCTAAGGAAGAGTCTTAAGTGAGAAAGTTGGATCATTTAGTCCATCCCATTCCCCTATGTTAATTTTATACATTCTCATCATCACTTTATTTCCATAATGTCCGCCACTGTTTCTTTTTGACACCAATGTTTCATCATTCCTTTCACTTTTATTTCTGCTTTGAAAGAATCCCATGTCCCTTTTCTTTCTGTTTGTTGTCACTACAACCTTGACTTCATGCATCTTCATATCTCAACCATTGTGTCCACTTCGTTTGTTGTTGATTGATACCGGTTTATAACTTAAATATATATTTTACTGTACTTGGGAAGTTTGCCAATCGGAAATGAGATGAAAAGCCGAAATTTTCTGTAGACTCAGGCACGGCTCAAGCGGATATGCTTTTTAAAAATCCTCAACAAATAAAGTAAGAATGCATCAATGTGAAAGGTGACGGCCCACTGGCCCTTTTCAGTTTTCCCTCTCTTGCGCATATTTCTGGGACCACGTCACTATTAAAGTTGCATGCATTAGACTTTTTTTTTATATTTTAAAAAAATCTAGGTATTTTTAAATTATCTATATTTAAATTATTCTTTACTCAATTCGGGTAGGTCCTTTATAAGAGATCAAATTCTGACTTCAAATTTTAAACGATTACATATATAAGAAAAGTTTAAACTCACAACCTCATTTAAATTATAAAAACTCTTTACTAACTCATGTATAACTTTGGGTTAATATAATTTACTAAAGGTAAGAAAATGACCGATTCTTGTTTGTTTTATGTTAACTCAATAGCTCAAGCTAAAGCCCATCCTCATGTGCATAATTTCTAGTGTTTCTTTTATAAACAAAATAAAAGACTGAAAATGTTTTATAATTGATAATTACTGTAATTGATGTCCAGTAATACATATAATTATTTTAATTAAAATTTAAATCTCTTTAATATATATTAGTGTAACAAAAATTTTTCACACATTTATACTTGACAAAGGCTAATTTTATTTTATATTATAAATTTTATCTTTTTGATGGATGGCTAATTTTTATATTTCATTTTTTATAATACTTATTATTTTTAATCTAATTTTTTAAAGTATGATACTTCAAATTGTTTAAGATGTTACATGAAAAAACTACTTCTCCAATACCTACGAGAATTTAAAAAAAAAAGGTATTTATGTTTTTGTTAACTATCAAAATGATGTGTCACATAATATTTTAGAAAAAATATATTATTTCTTATGAATTAAAATATGCAATTGAGGCATTAATTTTTTATTTATTTCAATATTATTAATGTAAAATTTATTTTATTATAATACATCTACGTGTGTGATTTATCTGTTTGAGAAAAATCTCGAACAGATTGAAGCACAGCAAAACACTCGTACAAGATCTTTTGTTTAATGTTATAATGTTTTATTCTATTCTATAAATTTTATGTATTTATTTATGCGACATCCGTATTTATTTATGTAAAATTTACATAAATTTAGCATAAATAAATATCTGAGATTTATTGGACACAATAAATTACCGTAAAATTAGAAGACGCCCGAGAGTTTCTTCCCCGCGGTAACTATTGTATGTTAGTTACTCGTACTCGTTTAGATACTGACATCAAAAACACTTTTCATTCCTCCTGGCTCCTGAGCCTCTCCCCCCCTCTTTCTCCCTCTGTGCGCTTTTCTGTAAATAAGCAAAGATTTCTGAAGCAACCATGGCAGCCAACAAGTTTGCGAGCAGGCTTCAAAGGAGCACCCACAAGCTCACTGTAATCCTCATCTATGCTGTGCTTGAATGGATCCTGATCATGCTCCTCCTCCTCAACTCTTTTTTCTCTTACATTATAACCAAGTTTGCCAGTTATTTTGGCCTCAAACGTCCTTGCCTCTGGTGTTCTAGGATCGACCATGTATTGGAGCCTAGAACCAACACCCGCTCCTACAGGGAACTTGTATGTGAGACTCATGCCACTGAGATATCTAGACTTGGTTACTGCTCAAACCATCAGACACTGGCTGAATACCAAAATATGTGCGTTAATTGCTTGGCCTCTCGACCAACTGGCAATGATGAGTCCACTGTATTGACAAGGAGGATAGCTTTTGTTTCTTTTGTCAGCAACAGCACTAATACTCTTGGGAATGATGACAAGATTATCGAGTGTTCTTGTTGCAATGAAAGCTTGAACAGCGATCTCTACCCTCCTTACCTGATGTTCAAGCCTTGTTGGGGTGATTTCAAGTACGACCAGAAAGGAAGATCTGTTTTAGAAACCATAGAAGATGAGAACTACAATTGCAAAGAACTTGCGAAATCTTTTAGTTTGGCACATTACACTGTTGATAGTAGTGAGGTCGAAAGATTTGACGAAGATGAACTGAATCATAACGATGACATGGCTCCGGAAGAGCATCAAATCCTCTCTGATGTTGGCAGTTTTGGGGTAAATATTGCGGCAGATGAAGATTATTCAAGGTCCGAATCAAATCTGCAATGTGGCGAAGAGGAAGCAAATGAAGATCAGGAAGCAGGTAGCAGTCCTGACAGGACAGAGAAAGACTCTTGCGGCATGGACTTTCTGTGTGGATCTTTTCATATCGATAATAAAAAATGTTCTTCCAAAGAAGACAGCTCTATAGAAATTATCAACCTGAATTTGGGGAGACACCTTGGTTGTGCAGCTAATCGTTTAATCCCCGTTGAATTGATTGATTCTTCTACTACCGCTAAGGATGGAATATGCAACTTAAAAGAGGACTATCCGCAAGTCCAAGATCTTGATGAAACTCTTGATTTTACCTTGGAGATTGACAGTCACGTCGCAGATATGGAAGGGCGAGTCACAGAAGTGAAAAAAGCCAGTGGAGAGGTTGACGACGACCATGGACAAAGATCTTCGACTACAAATTTTAGAAAAATCACGGTTGATGCCAAGACTAGCATGCAAGATAAGTCTCCAATGGCAGGTCAAAGTATATGTACTGGTGGCAACAACTTTGAAGCGAAAGAAGAGTTCAGCCCTGCAGGTACCATGTATAAATAAAGAAATCCAGATAGATTTTGTTGCTAGATTTCAAAGCCTCTGTCTTTTAAAGACAAGTCTGTAATCGTTTAATCACATAATCGTGCAGCTGAGGAGGAAAACATGGATGACTTACAGTTGTCCGCTGATCAAAACAAATCGATGCCGTTTGAGGAATTTCCTGATCATCCATCCTGTCCACCCCAGACTCAAGAATCAAGTCCTACAATGTCGTGCCTGGCAGATCATTCTCCCACCGATGGAGACAGTGCAGAAGTTCGTTATAGCCAGGAAGATTATATTCTGCAAAATGAAAGCGGCAAGCTACATTGTACATTATAACAGCTATATTTGTTCAATTTTCAAAATATTCATGTTTGACGAATGACAATATGTAACTCAAACTGCTGTTTTATATTTTATTCACTAGGCCCTGGCTCTAAAGAGAAAACATCCTCGGAAGGGGCGTTGGTTTCATCTGAAAGGGATCAAGAAAGAGTAAATCATCATTCATTGGTGCAATCAGAGGTGAAAGATCCAGAAGACGAAAAATATCCAGGGACACCTTCTTCTGTTGATAGTATTCAGTATCTGCACAAGAAATTGTTACTTCTTGAGAGAGCAGAACTAGGACCAGAGGAGTCCCTCGAAGGGAGTGCTGTCAGTGAGATGGATAGTGGAGATCCCGTTCTGACAATTGAACGACTGAAAACAGCACTTAAAATCAAGCAAAATTCTCTTACTGCATTGTATGCCGAACTGGAGGAAGAGAGGAATGCCTCAGCAATAGCTGCAAACCAGACAATGGCCATGATAAATAGGCTTCAAGAAGAGAAGGCTGCAATGCAGATGGAAGCATTACAATACCAGAGGATGATGGAAGAGCAATCTGAATATGACCAGGAAGCTTTACAACTTTTAAACGAGCTCATGATCAAGAGAGAGAAGGAGAAACAAGAACTCGAGAAAGAGGTGGAAGTATATCGTAAGAAGGTGATGGGCTATGAGGCTAAAGAAAAAATGAAAAACATGAGAAAAGTCAAAGATGGAAGTTCCAGAAGCAGAACCTCTTCTGCTACTTGCAGCATTTCAGAGGACGAAGATTCACATTCTATTGACCTCAATCGTGAAGCACAGGGTGAAGATACAGGCATCTATGAGGACCAAGGAGGCAATGGAAACAATACTCCTCCTAGTGATGAAGTTATCAATTTGCAGGAAATAGCATTAGATTGTGTACAACAAATGACTGCCTTGGATGACTCATTGACAGAATTTGAGGAAGAGAGGCTGTCCATCCTTGATCAGCTCAAGGCGTTGGAGGAAAAGCTACTAAACTTAGGCGACAAGGAGGTCATTGACGATGTGAATGGGACCGTAGATTCTTCCAAGGAATTTGGTGCGAGCTATGAACTAAGCACTCAAGAAGAAGATGATGGGATCTCAAATGAAAATCGTCCTGAGAGAAAAACCATGGGTTCGTTGGCGAAAAACCTCCTTCCACTTTTAGACGCTGCTGATGAAAAAGAAACAGAAGAGGGATTCCTATTTGGAAACAGTCTGCAACCTGAATTTATTGAAAAGGAAGAGCCATCGGATTATAAATTTGAGTCGGGAAGCAAAAGATTAGCCATTGAAGAGGAGGTAGACCTTGTTTATGAAAGGCTACAGGCTCTGGAAGCGGACAGGGAATTTCTGAAGCATTGCATGGGTTCAATCCAAAAGGGAGACAAGGGAATGGATCTTCTCCAAGAGATACTGCAACACCTGCGGGATCTTAGAGCAGTAGAACTTCGTACAAGGCACATGAGCGACGAATTTCTTGGTTAACATAGCTGAAAAATAACATGGAGGTACAAGCATAATGCATGATTCTAATTATATTACATCATTCATAATATTGAAGAAGGGAGGAGTATAGGCAGAAGAAAATAGTAAGAGTTTAGACAGAGAGAATCTCCATTCTCCCTGAGGAGCATTACTGCTCTGGTATAGGAGGTGATCTACGGATTCACCTTGTAATATCAGTGTAGAACACTGATTACTATCAATAAAAATACTAATCTCTAGCCTATTAAGCTAGAGGTTCCTAACACACTGGTTTAGCATTTTGATACTCACATTTCATTTGTTTGAATTCTCAGGTCACTTAGTTTAGGAGAGCTTGACATGGACTGTACACAAAACAAGAAAGCGGAAAAATACCAGGAAGTCTCCTAAAGGAGTGGAGTTCCCTGGTCTGGTTTCTGTTTGATAAGCATTAATGGTTTCTGTTTGATAAGCATGAATGGTTCAACGTCCAAAATTTGAGGTACATCTTCGAGGCTTCTTTGTTTCCAGGCCAAACAGAAAAGATGAATTTCGAGTGCCAAGTCCATCTTGTTTGGCTTTCTAGTTTTGGTCAGCTGGAGCTCAAAGAGAGTTTCCATTTCTTATTTTTCATGGATTCCCTTGGTTTGCAGTGGGGTGAAGTTCTAAACTCTTCCAATTTAGAGTTTTCGGACTTCTTACTGTATGGGTTGCAGTAATGTGTTAACATTTGTGAATCGTAGTTGTTTAAACGTTTTGGTTGCAACTTGCTATATAAGTTTCTTTCTAAAAAACAAAAAGAGAGGAAAGCAAGAAATTCCAAAAGCACTAGTCTTTTACACGGTTGCTATATCTTTGGGGACCAGATCCTCTGGTCCACTTTATTGATCCATTTTTTTATGTGAGATTCACGTAAATAGATAGATCAGATGAAGTGGCACAGAGTAGTCCACAAAGAGTGGACCAGAGGATTTGTAGCCATATCTTTGCAAATTTTGCTTCAACTTCAATTTGTTAGGGACAAGAAAAACATTACCACTTGTCCATCTAGCCAAGGGCCTTAGCCATATGGTTATAAGATATCTAACTTATTAGACTTTTCTTTTATCACATTCTTTTGGTAATAGATTTGATTATCTTTGTTATACATGAACAACCTAGAATAGTCTATATAAGTAATAACAATAATTTTCTTTACTTGAATTCACAATGAAATATTCAAAATTTAATATTTGAATTGAAATTCCAATTCATCTAAAACAAATGTTATTACTAAACTTAACTAAATTCTATAGTTTTTAATATAGAGATAAGTTGTCTCAATTTCACTCGTTAAATACATTTGAAAATCAATAACATTTGAATTTATCTTAATTAAACTTTTGTATTATTATATAAAAAATGAGGAAGATTACCAAAAAATATGGCATCTACATCCAACATTGATAATGGTACAAGAAGAAGAGGTAGATAATTAGTATCTATGGAATCCAACATTGCAGCGTCGATCTTAAAAGGGGAGAAGAGCGTGGTGAGTGGATATTCACTTTTAATTTTTAATTTTTCTTAATTTTTTTACATATCATAAATTTTTTTACATATGCATGCTGCTTAAGGATATGGAGTACTATTTGGAGAAGTTAGTGGGAACACTTATTTTAGGCTTGTTACCAAATTACATTTTTTGGCTAATTATTTGTTATTTATTCATAATTATTAATAGTATAACACTCTTTTATGACGTTTTATAGATAGATGGAAGTCAATTTCAAGTGTTTAAACTAACTTAAGCTTCTCAAAATACAAATGTTCAAATAATAACCATAAATAGGAGGAGCTTCAAAATAAGGGCAAAAAATCAACTCCAAGGAAATCATATCTCTTCCTCTTCAACTAGGTATAAATTTGTAGTATCTCTTCATATAAGCAATATACAAAACAATAATATTTTACAACATTTAACAAATCATTTGTGATATGTTTCTTCATTAAAATTTGTTTATGTCAATTTGTTAGTAGAATATGGACATTATCATATCTTCACTTTTAATTCTTAGTGACTTAAAATTAAATTTTATCTTAGACTTGTATGATTCCTTCATATTAATAACTAAGTTTTATTTTCATAACCATTTCTATTGATTATAATTTAACTCTAGAATATTATATTACTTTTGATATTTTATGTAATTAATATTTATTGATATTTATTCTAACAAATTAGTTAATAGTCTATAACATGGCTTTAAAAACTTAGATATGATAATAC
>JANZLF010000002.1:20458076-20474230 GCA_026546835.1 Erythroxylum foetidum
CCACATCCATTTTTTAACATCCATTTACAATCCATTTAAAATCTATTTTTTAGCATCCATATCCATTTTTTAGGGTCGGGTAGTACGGATATGGATCGGGTTGAAAACTCATTACCATCCCTACTTGGATCGGATATCCTACCGGTCACCGCGGGTCTGGGTTTCAAAACCATGCTCTTAAAACCAAAAGTGATTCATATCCAACTGAAATTGAAGTGATAATTGCATCCCCTCTCTCAGGACCAAGCCAACCTCAATCAATTTAACGCCAAGGTTGTCATCCCACCTAATAACGTTAATCCAACAACCAGGTTCAATGAGGGACTTTCCAAATCAAGAAAGCCCCAGTTGTCTATTTGTCTCTATAACTCTTTTTGTGGCTATTGTGTCAAGAGTTCTGACAACAGTCTTGTTGATATCCTTTAAGATGATCACATAATTAGTGAATATTCTTACATGGTCATCAATAAACATAAGTGAGGAAACTAAAAACATGGTACTTCAGAACTGACTAACGACATAACTACTCTCTTTAAGTTGCGGAAGAAAAATGGGAACATTTAGGAGAAGCCTCCAACAGTAAAAAGCTCTATTAACATAATCTTTAGATAGACATAGGACCAGTTTCTGCAACGCGACTTATAATCACAAAATGATCCATACGTGTATGCTACAATTCTTCCACTTGGATTGAAAATCCACAAGGGCATCGCTTAATCCTAGTTGAGCTTTCAGCGTCAAAAGTTTGATCATCTGACAAAAATACATGCTCATGCTCTTCAGCTTGTGTGAAGAATGGAGCATAAGATTTAGAATCCTGCATACTTGCCTCTTTGCTACCTAGAAGTGGCATATTATCATGATTGCCATTAAACAAATTTCCCTCGGCACTTCTGCTGCTGGTTAACTCGGATGGCAAACTGGTCCCATAAGAGTTCTTCAACCTTTGCCTCGTGATAATTGATGAAAGAAGTTGGTACCACCTAGTAAGAGCTTGTGTTTCATTTCGTTTCTTCTCTTCGGCCTCTCTGAGCTGCTCTTCTTCAGCGTATGCCTGTAGAACAAATACTAATTCCAACATCACAAAAACAATTGTGCCTTTACTATCAAGAAACTAAAGTTTCATATTCATTTCCCAATTCATTGCTCAATGAGTAAAAGCAGAAAATCAGTTTACATACGCAAATAAGTTATTATTGTTAGCTGAAAACTTGTTTACTACGATTTGTTTAAATCAGATTTGGAAAAATAGAAAAATATTTCAACTTGTCAAGACAAATATGAAGCAGAGAACATTCATTTAGCGAGCATACCCAAATAATTTTAGACAGAAAGAACAGTAAGATACTAGAATGTCGTCTCTAGGTATTAAGAAGATATTTACCCAGATGTACAGAAGAACAAATCCCAACACCATTACTCCTCTCATAATTTTCCGTTATGGTGTATAAATAAATATAGCAATAGTAATAAGATGCACAAAAGTAGATGAGGATTACAATATGTTACAGATGAAAAGAAAGAGGGCTAAGGTGATAGCTTAAGTTTTACTTGCGTAAACGATGTTGTACTTTCCAACAACCAAGGACAACAGGTGTCACAAGCCCTGTAGTCACTGCCATTAGTTTTATCTTTTTTGCTTTTACCTATGTAACCAGATTAACGGCTATATAAGCTGACTGCTGGTGTAAGGGAAAGGGAAACATAATCATTAATCTATAACAACCAAATATTCCCTCAGTCTTCTCTCTCTCTCTTCAGATCTCTCTCTTTTGCTGATCCTTCCTTATTCATTCTTCTTCGTGCATGACCAGAGACTTCCCAAGTAGGTGGTTTCAATGGTTAACCTTAGCTAAATGGTGGTACAACACCACCCATCATTCATCCCTCACCATTCGAAGTCCTGTATAGTTGCCCCCTACCATGTTCCCTACTTTGCTAAAGATTCTAAGTTACTGGTAGTTGATGATATCTTGCAAGATCGAGAACCTACAATTCAAGTGATAGAATTTCATTTACAAATAGCACAAAAGAGGATGCTACAACAGCCAAACAAGAACAGGGTTGATAGAGAATTTCAGTTTAGGAAGTTAGTGTTTGTTATGCTTCAACCATATCGTTAGGATTGTAGCTAAGAGGTCTAATCAGAAGCTAGCTCCTAGATTCTATGGACGTTTTGAAATAATAGACAAAGTCAGACCAGCTGTCTACAAGCTTGAATTTCCCCCTGAAGCACTCATACACAACATCTTTCATGTGTCTCAGCTAAAGAGACACTAATCATTCTCTAGCAGGTTCTCTCCTATACTCCCACTAGAGCTTAGAGCAGAGGAAAGAACAACTGTGGCCATTTTGGAAAGAAAAATGCTCAAGAGGCATCATAAGCTACTCAAGTGCTGGTGAAATGTTCAGGTCTAGCAAGACAAACCACTTGGGAAATTTTGTTCAGCCTACAAAAGCGCTTCCTGGGCCTGAACCTTGTGGACATGGTTCCTTAAAGGCAGATGGTATTGTTACATATAAAGAGAAAGAAGAGGTTGAAGGTCATTGCTCTAAGTTTTACCTGAGCAAACGATGTTGTATTTTCCAACAAGGGGTATAGATGTCATAACCTCTATATTTACTGCCATTATTTTTACCTTTTTGCTTTTACTACCAAATTAATGGCCATATCAGCCGACTGCCAGTGTAAGAGAAACATAATCACTAATCTGTAACAACCAAATATCCCCTCAATCTTCTCTCTCTTTTGCTGATTCTTCCTTATTCGTTCTTCTTCTTCTCTTTCCCACTAGTTGCTTTTGTTAGTATCGCAACGGTATCCGTAACATAACAGATAGCTCCAAAGGAAAGGATGCTCCAAGGGAGCATGACATGCATGCGTTAGGGCTTAAAAAACCAAATTGTCTAAAAGAAGCAATACATTACCTCTAATATTGCATCTTTAAACTCGGTACAGACTACTATACCATCAAAGACAGGAATGCAACGACCACTTCTGAATTCAAAGCCAACCATGGCAGGTGCATAATCAATCTCCAGCCTTTTGGCAACATTAAAAACCCTTGGTAATCTCAAGTGCACAGTCCCTGGTGGTAGGCACTTCTCAGACCAAACATCAACTTGTCCACGCTCATTCTGAAATTGAATTCAGAAAGCCAATTGTTAAAAATATAGATTTTGCGGGAGTAGTAGTATTGTGTGTCCCTGTTGAATTTTATTATGTAAAGCAAGTACTGTGCACTTTCAAGCTATAATAATATTATAGAGTACCAACAAGCCACATTGAACAGAACCAGAAGAAAATATTCAGAGAATAGTAACTGCCTTTTACCATTAAAAAAACCATCTATAAACTATTTATATCAGTTGAAATCCATGGTCTGAACCTGAAATCAATTGGTCAATTATGTTGCACAATGGTCCACAAACAATTTCGTCTTGTGTGCAAAAATATAACCGAGTATTGAATAGACTAAAATCAGGTTTAGTTGAGGTTATTTGAGTCGGGAACAGACCATGGCAAAGCAGAATTACCCAACTGTTTAAACCACATATTTAAGCTAATTTTAAGTCACTTCACCACAAGTAGGAAAAACACTCGTTTATAAACACACAGACAATCAGAAATTGACCCATGAAGCTCATGCTTCTTGATAAATACTTACATTCATTACCGGTAAACTTTCCAATTGTATATACTTTTATTTCACTTGTGGAAAATTAAATCTTAAGGACAGAGTACGTATAATAAAAATTTCACCTTTGGCACATTTCCATTTACAGCATGGGGCAGTTCCAAGGGTTCCAGTTGCCACTTGCCATAAAGTTCAACCATTCCCTTAGAACCAGCCTGTCCAGAATCATCATCTTCTGAAGGTTGTGCTTTCTTAAGTTTTCGAGATTCCTTCAGCACCTTCAACGTACATCATATTTATTTCAGCATTATGTCCAGTTCCAAGTAAAATATCAGAATTAAAGTGGGCATCATGTCAATGCATCATACCTTGGCTGGAAACTCATTGGCTTTAACCTGCAGCCCTTCACGCATCCATCTTTCCCTCGTTTTCAGTGATTGCAAGCATGTGCGGGGATAAACTGGATTACCAGAACAAAAACCCAGAATGGGACCTTTGGGATACAGTATCTGACACTTTGTAAGCCATTTTTCGATAGTGTATAATGGGTGATTTCTATAGGCCTGCAAAAGAAACATCAAAATTGAACTTCTCCAATCATGACGACAGAACAAATCAACTACCATACCTGCTGATTAGTGGGTAGTGGCTCAGTTAATGCTCTTGTTTCCAACTCCATATCTTCAAGAGAACTCCTTGTGCCAACAAAAGAAAGAGTGGTAGAAGATCCTGCATCAATTGTCATTTCAGATTCTTCAGGCCTTTCAATGGATACTGACTTAGCAGGTAAGTTCACATGGTCAGGAAGATAACACCAAATTGGGAAACGAAAACTCTTGTTATGCTTTCATGCCTTTGCAATTTGTAATTGAAAAAATGCTTCCCAAATCAATCTTACCTCCAGTTGCTCCAGATTCCAACACCCTTAGTGGTGCCAATACTCTATCCCACCAAACTGAGTCAATTCGTTTTGGTGATATCTTGTACCACTTCATACAGTACCTGCATTACAATCATATCTGTCTTACTCTGGAGTAGCCAATATGTCTTCAAACTATTCCAATACTCTCCTAACCATAAACATCTGTAACAAGAAATCAACTAATACAAGAAAGTTCTGAGAAAAGTATTGCATTTAATGCAAATCAAGATATTATCACCTGTCCAAATCATAAGGAACTATGCTAGAAATTTAGGTCAGGAGAAATTGAAGAGATGAACGGGTTCAAAAGGATGATAAGAACATAATCTTTTTTGTGCAAGCCCGAGTGAACATGTCATTATTCATAAAAATCACAAATATTTGAATCAACAAATATTCCAAATCAAAAAGTAAAAAACCTGCGGGTCACATCTTTAGCTCCAAGTCCAGCAAAAGCAACTACATATCTCAAAGATGTTCTGCACGCATCAGCCGCAGCTTCTACCTTCTGCTCTCCATCTATAATATCATTTACAGCATCTATATGTACCCACTTTCCGTCCAAATTTTCTCCACTGCAATAGACTTCTGCCCAATGCACGGGAGAACCTATTTTCCTTGACCCAACTGCAGTTGAGATTCCCTGGTAGGAAGAGTCCTCACTTGCATTTCTTCTCACCCTTTTGATTGGAGAAGAGACATTTGAAGAGCTAGCTTTCGAGTTATCTACATTCAACCCGTTGCCATTTTGAGTAATTGCAGCTGCTGTTGCAGAGAGAGCCATTTGCAACTGCATCTCAAACTCGACATCACCTTTTCTCTTTATACCCTGTGATTTCTCAACATCTTCAGGAATAATAACCTTTGTATCACATGTTGATGAGTCTACAGTCTGATCTTCCACGTGCCCATTAAGATAAGAATCATGTGATAGAGATTTCTTGCTTTTTGAGTTGTTGACTTCACTTCTGCTTCTTGAGATCTTTAAAGAATGTTCATGGACAATATTTTCCTCATTGCCTGACAATGATTTAACAGGTGATTCAGAATTTTCTTTAGCTCTATCTACCATAACTGTAGTAGTATTGAATAAGCTCCTGCAAACTCGGCTTCCATCTTGACTTGAGGATTCACAATTATTGGCATCAGGCTTCAAAGAGACAACATCCAAAATGGACACATATCTGGAAAAAAAAACATGCCTTTACTACATAGAAATACAGTAACATACTGCACACAGGGAACTAATGTTATCATAAACATGAAATTAAAAAGCCATGAGTATCACTTTGGATGTAACATATTAAAAAAACAATATCATTAGAGTTTTTCCAACAACTAAATACAAAGATAACATGATAGAACTCCTCTAAGAATGACAGTATAATGTGTTTGAAAGAATCAGATGGATCAAAGCAATCTCATCGATTCTGTATTGTATATTGATATTCAGTAGCAATGAACGAATACACTGAAAATAATAATCAGCCTATATGAGGGGCTGTTCCTCCCAAACACTCACTCAATCCAGAAATTCATGCATACCCCACATACAAAATATTCCCCTCTTTATATAATCCATCCTACCCCAATGATTAGATGACATCTGTCACTAAATTGTAACTAACTCACGTGTTGCTAGAATTCACCAACTTCTTCTTACGTCTACTATAAACTAATGGCCTCGGAGCTCTATCATAACATAAGAAAAGTGAAAAGAGGAAAAAAACCAAAATATACCCCATACTTGAATCATGAAAATCTTTATAAATATCAGGGAACTCTGCATAAGAGTCAGTCTAATAATGCCAAAAATGCATCCTGTGAGTAAAAAGTAAATATGGAGTTAAGTCAGAAAATTCGTGGGTAACAGCAAGAAGCTAGAAATTCATTTCTAAGGCTTACCTATACTTAAAGATCTATAAAGGACTTCCTTTATTTAAACTGAAATACATAAGCATAAGTGTTCTGCATTCTTTGCAAGAACTTCTCTAAATCTGAATATTTATTATATAAGCACCTCTATGTCATTCAATAAAAAGTTCTAAGCATTTCAAGTAGTGGCCATGTTAATTTGCTAATCACAATATGCTTGGAGTCCATATAGCCTGAATATAAATAATGAAGTTATCACATAATTCTTTTTGAATTCTTCAACATGATAGTTTTAAAAATAATGTCTAATTTAAAATGGATAACAGTAAACTTCTAAGGAAAGCCAGCGATACTGAAGATGAAATTATTACTTTTAAGAAATACAAGGGTTTTGACTCCTCATAAGAAAAAAAAAAGAGTGGAAGGATAGCTAAAGATGGCCTGTAACTTTATATTCTTTTGATTAAAGGTAAAAACTCTTACAAAGGCTCAATTAAATACTTAAATACGCTGCCATCTATGTCTCACTATGCAGACATGGAACTGAACTCAGTGTAGAATTGTTTGTCTTATTTGTACTTGACAAGTCATTCTACATATATACACGAGAACTTTCCAACTAGTATGTCACATGCTAAGCAAGCAATTTTGTTTTCCACACTAATATATCGAGGAAGAGTTATTGCAACATTTTGTTCGAGTACTTGGAATTTATATAAGATATTTTTTTGACATTTTAAAGAAAAGGTGTAATGATTGAAGAAATACAATCCCTTCAAACTCTACAAGAAAAAGTCAGGAAACTTTTCCTAAGGACAGAACCAATAAAATGAAAACTTCAACTAGTATTTTGGAAGAAGAAACAATAGTCATGTATTATGCATAATTCCTCAACTTTGTCTGAGAAATACCTTGTTGTAAGTTTCAAAGCTCTGAATAGTGCTACTGACAAGGCTGAGATCTGTGAAAGGGGAAAAAGCATACCAGCATGTGAATGTAGACTTTCTGATTATGGATATGTTCCCGAAGATAAACAGACAAAGAAAACAATATACAGCTCAGCTTGGGGATGGGAAATGCTCAATTAATAAATTAAAACAAAAGCTCACATTCAATTAAAATAAATAGAACAGAATACACACAACATGATCTTAAAACTAGTGTAATTAATAAGAGAACAAGAGTATACCTCCTCTGAAGTTCCTTCACGATTTTCAAGGGCAGAGGCCAAAGCAGATTTAAATGATCTACTTTCATTCGCCACACCTCTGACGTGAAAGTTATTGTGAAACTGCAGGTTTAACATAGACATGTTACAAAAACTGACCATTGATATTTTGTGAGAGAAAAAAAGCAAGTTCTTCAAGTAAAAGAAAGTACCATACCCAACTGACAAGATGAGATAGGGAATTAGCAGTAAGCTTTGAGAGTTCTGATATTTTCAACAAGTGTGCTGGTACAAGAGAAAGCAAAGATGCCTGACACAACAATTAAAACTTTTCTGAATAGAGAAAATGTTTCCATGCAAAGAAACAGAGAGGGAAAAAAGGGATCAAACAGAGAACATATTGAATGCTGTTTTCTCTATGTGTTATATGAATTACAGAGACAGTGGGAGAGAGAAGAAAACCTCAACATTTCCCTTTAAGCAGTACTTAGGCAAAAATAGGTCACATAGATGGCTAGAGTAACAGAGTGACTAGATGCATGAGATGAAACTAACCTGAATAAGAGGATCATCACAAGCATTGTCAATGATTCTTCCCCTTGCAAGTAGACAAAGTAAGTGGACCTTATGTACAAGCTCTGCCACCTCCTGTTCAAGAAAAGAAATACGAGTTTCATGTATGGTGAAAAATATTATGACTACAACATTATGTAGAATGCTAATAAACCAGAACCCACCTTTTCCTCAGCACTAGCACGACGAATAGGCTTGCGTTTGGTGGAATCAGTCGGCTCAGTAAACTCAAGAGTTATCGTCCTAATGGAATCACCTGGATGATTATTTGTGGAATCCAGTACAGGAGTATAACCATCTTCCCAATCTGTGTCATCCATTTCTTCTTTATCTGAATTCTACTTCAAAGGAGTTCCCCAGGGATATTTGGCTACATGATGCCCATTACGAAATGGACCATCCGAATTATTCCCTTGTACGCAGTTGAAACTGAAAGAAAAGGACTATAAAGAAGAATATAAAAAGCTAATAACTAGATTTCTGAATTAGAAAGAACATTATCCAATTCGACTTAGCCTTTGTTTGGATGGAGGGAAACCAAGAGAAGAGAAAGGAAAAGAAATTGTATTTCTCTTCCTTTCCATTGTTTGGTCAAGAATAAGAGAGAGAATTGAGAGGAATGGAAGAAAAATTTGGGCCATTTTTATCCCTCCCGTTCCCACCAATTTGGTGGGAAAGGGAGGGAAATGCAAGATTTCCTTTCCTTTCCTTTCCCTTGTGTAACTAAGCATCCAAACAAAGGTCAGTTTCACTTGTGTTACACTCGTGGAATTTTTATCGCTTGGAGCAGATCCACTGCTTCAGTTAGGTAAGGACCTGGGGCCTTATAGTTAGCTAAGTCATTCGATTAGTGGGAATCACTTACATTTAAGGCTGGTTCCATTTGTCCCTTCTAGGTGTTACTATAATTTATGATTTATTTGTGCTGATGAGGTGGGACCCGATGCACTACCCTTTTCCGCATCATTTACTAAAACAATAATCTCATTATTGCCTATTCTAGCTAACTGTCGTTCAGAGCCATCATTAACCATTGGTCGGGGCAGCGTGTGGGGCTTTTTCAAAATTATAATAACCTATTTTATTCAATCTTCAAACATGAACCAATGATTTTGTGACTTTAGTTATGGTTAAGTTTCATTTGTATAGTTTTGCTAGCTTTTTTTTTCCTGGAGTGATCGATAGGGTTATGACATGAATGTGGGAATTGGTGATTGTTCAGAACGCATACCAAAAGAGTCAAAAGGTGATTCTTTCTTTTCCTAGGTATTTACATGGGTTTGTCTTGTCACTCATTTGTACAAAATTATATAAGATGTTTAATTCATATAAAAATTGGTTGTATTTAAATATGCATTCGTTCTAATATTGCTTATAAATTTTCTTACTAATTGTGAAACTTTTTATTTTTTGCCTTTTCCAAGGTTCAAGTGGGAGGATCGCCCGTATATAAGATAGAAAGGAAGTTGGGTAAAGGTGGATTTGGTCAAGTCTTTGTTGGACGTCGTATTTCTGCTGGAAATGACAGGCCGATGGGTCCTGGAGCTTTAGAGGTAAAATTTTGTTAGAATGATAGAACTATTTCCCTAGATGTTTAATCCTTGTCATGCAATACATTTATCACTTTTTCTCCTTGTGTTTCTTCAGGTAGCTCTGAAATTTGAGCACAGAAACAGTAAAGGCTGTAACTATGGCCCTCCCTATGAATGGCAGGTCTACAAGTAAGTGCTTTTGTTTTACTTTTTCTTCATTTTACTGTATAAATGATTCACCTGTGCCATTTATTATTTTGGATTTGGGATCATTAATCTATTTAATTCACCTTATACTTTCATTTCTCAGTGCTCTTGGTGGTAGCCATGGGGTGCCTAGGGTACACTATAAAGGAAAGCAGGGTGATTACTATGTTATGGTACATGTCACCAACTTGCTTCTCTTACATTTGTCTCAGAACTTGTTCACTTTCTTAATGTTTACACTTTTCAGGTCATGGACATGCTTGGACCAAGTCTCTGGGATGTATGGAATACTTCTGGCCAGGCGTGAGTATATCTACATTAACATCTGTATCCATTTGTGTACACCGAATGAATAATGCTAAACTGATACATATGTTTCTGTTTAAATTTTACTGGTCTCTTAGTTTGCTTGTCATAAAAATTGGATCAACTGTTATTTTTGAGGTTGTCTTGTTGTTCTGTATCCCTCCCTCCGTTTTTTCCTTTTTGTTGTTGATAACTTTCTTTCTATTTTTTGGCATGATTTTTGATGTATCATGCACACTTATCCCCTTTTCATGTACAGGATGTCTCAAGAAATGGTGGCTTGCATTGCAGTAGAGTCATTGTCAATCCTGGAGAAGATGCATGCAAGAGGGTATGTAATGAGAATGCTTTTGTCTATTCTATTTTAATCTTGGAAGGCTTGAGAAGTTGATATTGTTTCTACTGATTCTAGCTTCATTGACTATTCAGTCCATTTAGCTGCTGATTATTCTCAATGTAACCTGTTAACTTAGATATGTGCACGGGGATGTTAAGCCAGAGAACTTTTTACTTGGCCAACCGGGTACACCACAGGAGAAGAAGTTATTTCTTGTTGATCTTGGTTTAGGTGACTACAGTCTCATTAACCTGGTGTCTTTTCCATTCAATGATTTTGATATTTGTCTCATTGCTAATTAAAATTGCAGCAACAAAGTGGAAAGATGGTGGCAGTGGGCAGCATGTCGAATATGATCAACGTCCTGATATGTTTAGGTGAGAATGGAGTTGATACTGTGGCTAGTGCCCAGTGTAGGTCCTTGAACATTATCTGTGATATTTTTCCTCCTTAATATCTGTAGGGGAACTGTTCGATATGCCAGTGTTCATGCCCATTTAGGAAGGACTGCTAGTAGGAGAGATGACCTTGAGTCTTTGGCATATACACTTATCTTTTTGAATCGAGGCAGATTGCCGTGGCAAGGTTATCAGGTGCCAATTCATTTTGTGTGTATTTGAACGTTTATGTAACATGTAGGCACATTATCAATGTCCTAAACAATCCTCATGTATTTCCTCTTTGGGTTAGAGTGGCATTCTAACATCTTTTGTCCCTTTCCTTCCTCTTTCTAATCATCTTAGGGAGATAACAAGTCCTTCCTAGTTTGCAAAAAGAAGATGGCAACATCTCCAGAAATGTTATGCTGCTTTTGTCCACCGCCTCTCAAACTGTTTCTTGAGGTTGTGGTGAATATGAAGTTTGATGAAGAGCCAAACTATTCCAAGCTAATTTCTTTATTTGAAGGCTTAATAGAAGCAAATCCAGCTATAAGACCAATAAACACTGAGGGTGCTCAGAAGGTAATATCTTCAGTAATATATGTAATTTTTCTGTACTGTTTCATTGGAGTTTTATAAGTATTTATTCAACTGGCAGATTATTTGTCAAGTTGGTCAAAAACGTGGTAGGTTGAATGTTGAAGAAGATGATGATGGTCAACCTAAGAAGAAGGTTCGTGTCGGAGTTCCAGCTACGCAATGGATTTCTGTTTACAATGCTAGGCTGCCAATGAAACAGAGGTATATTCATGTTTTGATGCATAATCTGACTCATGTCCCTGGAAGGAAATTGGTAGATATTTAATTCATAATAAGCACTGCATTTAAGAAGAAGAGTCTTTATTTTCAGCAATCAACAAAAAAAAGTTAATTGGTTAGGTTTGGAGGAGATCCCTCATTGTGTTCCGCGTGTGTTATTCTTAATGGGGGTTTGCGTCAGTTTAAAATCAACTTAAGGAGAACATGGGAACGGTTTGGGATCATCATTGAGCCTTTCTTATGTTGGTTTTGTTAGATTCTTACGCCTGCCAATTTTTTAGTTTGGTATATGATTCAGCTTCGTTAATGGGCCTTTTTATTTGAGAGGTATTAGGTACATTGTAATGTTACTGCACTTCTGTGTTTTTAGGTACAAAGAGTGAGGATAGAATCATTTGTTTCTATGTTGTATATGCTTACCTGCTCTTGTGTATTTTTAGGTACCATTATAATGTTGCTGATGGACGGTTGGAACAACATGTGGATAGGGGAGTCAACGATGGGCTGCTTATCAGTTGTGTCGCATCATGTTCAAATCTTTGGGCACTAATTATGGATGCTGGAACTGGATTTACACAACAAGTTTTTGAATTATCACCATTTTTCTTACACAAGGTGAATATGTACAGCAACACATCAGTATATTTATGTATATATAATATATGAACATGTTTTCATTTTAACCACACCATATTGCAACTTATTAACAATGTGTAATTGTCTGCCCAATTTTACAGGAATGGATTATGGAGCAGTGGGAGAAAAACTATTATATTAGTTCTATCGCTGGTGCTAACAATGGAAGTTCCCTTGTAGTGATGTCCAAAGGTTTGTTAGCGTTAAATGAACTAAGTGTCTATAATGTATGTATTTTACAAGCCAAGAGGACTGAGACTGAATTAATCCTTGAACTTAAAACTCCAATGAGGTCTTTTTTTTTTCAAAAAAACCTTTATAGACTTTTAATTTATTCTTTTACATTAAACTAGTCTAAATTTGACTTACAAACAAAGTTTCAAGATATGTACAGACATAAACAGTGGCATATACCAAATTAATTAGAGTAACAAATATCATTTCTGTTCTTTACTGCATTCAATAGTTCTTCGATAGATCAAATAGTACTGATTAAATTTGAAAATTGAAGTTGAAGATCTTAATTGATTCTAAATAAAGTTAGGAGATCTAATTGAGCATTTGACTGAATCTTGAGAACTAATTTGAGTATTATCCTTGTTATAACCATTGTAGTATTGCTGCCATTGTACTGTTTATCACAAAATTGTCATTTTGCAGTAAGTGCGTCACTTATTCCAACTTAACTTCCAAAGAAATTTAATTTTAGTGTGCAATTTGTGTTTACTTGTACAGGTACTCAATACACTCAACAGTCATACAAGGTCAGTGACTCTTTTCCCTTTAAGTGGATAAATAAGAAGTGGAGAGAAGGATTTCATGTAACCTCAATGGCAACTGCTGGATCTCGATGGGGTATTGTCATGTCTCGCAATGCTGGCTTCAGTGACCAGGTCAGTTTTTTCCCTGAATTTTTTAACTGTTGATGTTTGGTGTACATAATTAAGTAGATGGCTCTTGTGAAGTTTTTCTTGATCTAGATTTGCATTTCATAAAGCCTCTCCAACTAAAGAGTGAGCACAGATGCTTCTGTTTGAATTTCATGGATACAAAAATTTCATTTCATTTGTTTCCAGTTACTTTCTTAATTTTTGTTAACGTGAAACCTTCAATTTTTTTCTTTATTTTTTGTTCTTTTTGCATTATCTTACCTCGTCACTTACTGTTTTTGTACTTGACATTTGGATTTAATAGGTGGTGGAACTTGATTTTCTATATCCAAGTGAGGGAATTCACAGAAGGTGGGATAATGGCTACAGAATTACATCAACTGCAGCGACATTTGATCAAGCTGCTCTTATCTTGAGTGTGCCCAGGCGCAAACCAGGGGATGAAACTCAGGAAACTTTGCGGACTTCTCAATTTCCTAGTACACATGTTAAGGTACGTAATCATGGAGTGCAAGAGTTGATCTAATCATATTTAAAACTAAAAGACTGATTCCGTTAATTTGGTGGTCTTGCACGGACACTGTGTTGGCTAGTTTTGGGGAAAAGATATTCTTGGTTTATTATGCTTCTCTTGTTTCTCATTGGTGGATCACTATGCTGTATTCATGGTTGTTTCTCTTATCTTTGACCCAGTTCTTATCAGTATACTTTCTAGACACTACATTCCAGTTTTGTACTGCAAAATTTCATTATTCAACTTTGTTAAAAATTAGTTTCTGGGATGCATTCTTACATCTGATTTTGCTGCCTCATGCAGGAAAAATGGGCGAAAAACCTTTATCTTGCTTGCTTGTGTTACGGGCGTACCGTTTCTTGAAGTGCATCTGTAGTTGCAGGGAAATTTTCTGCAACAAAAAGAAAATTGAGAATGATCAAGTAGTTTTGATGTTCCTCTCTCCTAGCATATGTCTATCCAATTTTTCATAATTTTGTACAAAATATTGTAGGAGCTCTGGCCTCTTGTACTGGAGAGCTTTTGATATGTCAAGAACAGTTCACATTTGAAGATTTAATTTTTATCCTTTATTTTTAACATTTATTGCAACAATTGCACATGGTTTGAAGGACCTTGATAAGTATTGGCTCCATAACCAGCCATTGAACACAAACTTTTGAGGGTGTGTTCTTGAATCTGGAAGCTACTGGATGAAGCATTTAGTCGTTTATAGGACACATAAGATGAGGGGTTTGCAGACTTCTCCCTTGTAGTTTCCAATTTGCTCTGAACAAATATCTGCAACTTTCTACTAATATCTAGGATGACAATGAGCTGAGTTTGAAGTAGTTTGGCCTAAAAAGAAATGAGCTTCGGTCGGACTTAAAGTGTAGACTTGTGTATAGTCAATCACAATAATGTCAAAAGTTGATTTGAGTTCGTTCGAGTTAGGGCTAGGTTTAGGTTGATTTGGGATCAAACTCAGCTCAATGAATGAGTTTTTGTATTTTTTATATGCTTGAAGCTCAGGCAACTTCTAAGTTTAAGCCCGTTTTGTTTCAAACCCGATAAGGTTAAAGTTCATAAATCATTTTGCATTCGACTCATCCGATCAATTACTGTACTCTATACTTAAAAGGTATAGCTTTTAATGAAGCCAAAATCATAGATCCATGGTAAATAAAAAAAGAGCAAATAATGATTTGTGGGCACAGCACTTTCCTTGAAAAATCAAATTATGTATGAAGGAAGAAAAGTTTTGTTTAGGGCTTTCCAAATATGTTATTGTTTTTATTTTTTTAAAAAAGAAGCTTGTAAAAATCTTTGAGCAAGTCCGGACGTCCTAATTCAAGTCGAAACAGTTTGTTTCCATATAAGCTATAAACCCCATTAAAGTTTCGATCTTTTTGTATAAACCATGGACCATTGCGTCTAATCATCGATAGACAAGACATAAAAGGACTCAACTTCACTTGTAATCATCTCCCTCCACACGTTTTTCTTTTAGACTAACCAACGGATACAGTTTAGTTTGAGCGAGAGAGATGATGGCATCGCCTAGTCCTCATCTCTCAGCCATTCCACAGTGCTCGTCTTTATCTTATGCAGCCTTTAAACATAGCTGTAAGTTCTTTCCCATGACGACCCTTCTCGCTTTTTTTTTAATCTCTAGTATATTGTTTTACATGATTATTAAGTGAATTTGAGCTTTTTGCAATCTTGGGTCATTGTCAAGTTATCATCTTTTCATTGCTGCAGTCAGGCTCAAGAACTTTTTTTTTAAAAATGTTAATATAGCCAAAAAAACAGTTAGCGGGAATGAACTATGTGGGTAGCTTTTGATCTTGGCTGAATTGTCAAAAAGGTCTCATCTTTCAGGTTTATAGTTTGGTTCTAACCTCAATTTCGATTTTGTTGGGCTAGAAAAAATAAAACAAGTGTCAGTTTCATTCTTCACATCATCTTGATTGTCTTCATGTGTTCAAACAATTTTGTTAGTATCGATTAAGCATTAACCCTCTGCTCACTGTTCACAGCTCTGAAATCCAAGGAAGTTGGGTTTCGTGTGAGGTCAAGTTTGGAAAATGAGAGCTATAGTTCCAACTTTTCTGATGATTCACCAGAGTCTACCAAGAAGAAGGTATGGTATTCTTTTAGTATGACACTTGACCATTTCCATGTTGCATAGTAATATTTGTACTTCAACTTTGTTACGAGAGGATCTGGTTTGGGGTCTAGAATTCGGCTTTGCTGGTGTTTTCCTAGGCCTACCTATGTTTTCCGGCTCGTAAGGGAACTCGGGACCTTTGTGAGTGAATACTCGAGTTTATAATTTCTGAAAAATGAATCCAAAAGTTCGTACCAACATGGCTTGA
>JANZLF010000002.1:20491377-20506909 GCA_026546835.1 Erythroxylum foetidum
AGGGAAGGCTCTACATCTTGTGTTAAGGAGCAGCTTGATAGAGCTTGTTTTAATACCGAGTGGAGTTCTTTATTTAGGGATGCTATTTGTTCAGTCCTAGTTGCTCTAATTTTAGACCATTGTCCATTATTGATTGAAATTGCTAGAACAGGTTTGGGTGGGGTTAATCAACAGTTTTGATTTAACAATTCTTGGTTATCTGAGCCTGATCTTCATGAGATGGTTGATAGAGCTTGGTCCTATAGGGCTAATTTAAATTTTCCGGATCGAACGACTTCAATTGTGGATAAAATACAGTTATGAAAAAAGCAAAGGAATCGGTTAAGGTGGGTTCAAAAAGAAACGATTAAAAGAAGGTTAGGAGAGGAACAAAATAATTTGGATACAGTAGAGGTTCGACTCTTAAAAGAACAATGGATTGCAATTTTAGAGGAGGAGGAAGTGAGATCAAAGAACTAGAATGGCGACAAAAATACCAAATACTTCTATAATAGTATCAAAGCCCGCAGAAAGAGGAATTGGATCACCAACTTAACAAATGAAACTGAGATAGCTACAAAGGATGAAAATGCTATTTTCAAGTTGGTTCAGACTTATTTTACTACTCTTTTTCATGCCATCGAGTCATGTAGCAGCAACGTGGTTTGACTAGTTAGACCTTTGATAGACGAATCAAATAATGTTGCACTTACAACACCATTTTCGGATGATGAGTTCAGAGCTGCCCTCTTTTAGATGGATCCTAACAAAGCACCGGGTCTGGATGGTTTAAACCCTGCTTTCTTCCAAAATATTGGAACATTCTAGGTGGTGACATCTTTAGTGCTTGTCGTGATTGGCTTCAACGGGGTACCCTTTCAAGTTCTTTGGCTATTACTCTTATTGTCTTAATTCCAAAATGTGATAATTCTTTGCATGTTAAAAAATTTAGACCTATTGCATTATGCAATGTGCTTTACAAGATATTGTCTAAAGCATTAGCCAATCGTTTGAAGCTTATTTTGCTTAAGATTATCTCTTTGAACCAATTTGCTTTTGTTTCTAGAAGATTAATTACGGAAAATTTTATTGTGGCTTTTGAGACTTTACATGGTTTGAAACAACGGTCTAGGAGAAATTCTAAATCTTATGCACTAAAGATTGATATTGCAAAAGCCTATGACAAGGTTAGTTAGGAATATTTCTTTGATATGTTGACAACTTTGGGGTTTTCTGTTGTTTAGGTTCAATGGATGTAGATGTGTGTAACTAAAATTAGCTATTTGATTTCGGTTAATGGTAAAGAGGTAGGCCCTATTGTTCCGAGTCGGAGGTTGGTTGAGGCAAGGTGATCCTATCTCTCCCTATTTGTTTATGATTGTTATAGAGGGACTATCACTTTTGTTGCGAGATGGTGAAAGACGTGGAGTGATTCATGGTTGTCGGGCAAAGTTGGGTTGTCCCAAGATATCATATTTATTTTTCACCGATGAATAGTTTCTTTTCTTTAATGGCTTTGTCTCTGAAGCTACTCAAATTAAAAGCATTCTGGGAGTTTATGAAGAAGCTTCTGGTTAGTCCATCAATTTTGGTAAGTCTGGTATTCTTTTTAGCCCATATGTTGCATAGGATGTTAAGGGTGCCATTTCTGATTTACTTGGAATGCGGCTATCTTTGAGTAATAGTAACTATTTGGGCTTACCATCTCTAATTGGAAGGAGTAAGAGGCAGATTTTCTCTTTTCTTAAAGACAGGATTTGGAAGCGTATAAACAATTGGAACAACCGCTTTTTGTCTAGGGCGGGTAGGGAGATCTTAATCAAGGTTGGCATTCAAGCTATTCCAACATATTAAATGAATGTCTTTCTCCTTTCGGTTGCTATTTGTCATGAGTTACATGTTCTTATGAACAAATTTTGGTGGGGTGATTGAAGGAAGGGTAGTAGTAGAGGTATCAATTGGTTGTCATGGGATCATGTATGTTGTGAGAAGTCATTAAGTGGCATGGGTTTTAGAGACCTCCGATGTTTTAATACTACTCTTTTGGGGAAACAATGGTGGAGACTTATTGTTGACACTAACAATCTTTCGTATCAGGTTCTTAAAGCTAAATATTTCCCTCGTGGGAATTTTTTAATAGCTCAGTTGGGTTCCAACTACAGTTTAGTTTGAAAAAGTGTATTATTCACTCAAAAAGGGTTGTTTAAGGGGGAGAGGTGAAAGGTAGGGGATGAGCAAAGTATCTATGTTAATCAGAGTCCTTAGATTCCAAAGGATGTTAGCTTCCGCCTAGAAGAAGGTTATATGGCAATTCATGATACTATGAGGGTATGTGACTTATTCATAAATGGGGAGAGGAGATGAGACTCTGAGAAGTTGCTTTCTTTTTTCAGCATTGATGATATGAATGCTATCCTAGGTATTCTGTTGAGCATTAGCCCCAAACCGAATAAAATCATATAGACTTGTAATAGAAAAAGGGATTTATTTGGTTAAAACTACTTATTATGAGACTCTTGATGTTTTGGGTGATAGTGGGCAACGTTTGCATGGGGTTGTATAGAAAAAAAATATGATCTCTTGATGTACCTTAAAAAGTTCATAATTTCCTATGGCAGTGTTGTCATGGAGTATTACCAACTAAAGATAATTTGCAATGAAGAGGGGTGGATGGTTGACTTGAAATGCTTTTTTTTTAAAAATGAAAATGAATCCTTAAAGCATGTGTTCCTTGAATGTCCTATGTCCTATGGCTATGGAGTTATGGACGTTAGCAGGATTGTTTCTAATGTCCTCTATCATCTTTTCAGGACTTTTTTGCCCATGTTATTGAGACAGCAGGAAGAGATTGTGCCGCTAGAGTTGGTATTCAGGCATAGAAGCTATAGTCAGCAAGGAACGAAAAACTATGGAATGATAAATAGGTAACCCCACAACAAATTCCTATTCAAGCTAATTCTTATTACTCGAACTTCAAGGAGTTGCTACCCATCGAAGTTCCTCATGCTGCTGATTTTTTGGATAACAACAATAATGACACCGTCCTCTAGCTAATTGGCATTCATTGATGACTTGATTTTTGCAGATGCTGGCTTTCTTGGTTTTGGCATTTTGTTTGAGGATAGTGAAGGCTATTTTTCTTTAGCAATTTATGGTTATGACGAAAGCAATGAAGGTCTTGAGATTGTAGAAGCGCTAGTTCTTTGTGAGTGATTGTTGTTTGCTTGTGATGATATGCTACAAGATGGTTCTATTTTCACTGATAGTCAGCTCCTTGTTCATGCTTTACATTCTAGTTCTTTGGATAATTCTTATTTTGGTCTTATAATTTTGGATTGTAAAGATATTTTATGTACTATGAACAATATCTCTCTTTCTTGTGTTAGGCGTTAGAAGAACAGGAATGCCTACTCTCTTGCTAGGGCGTCTATTCTTTATAGTCGCTTTCATATTTGGGTCGACATGTTTGACTATGTCTTGGATCATTATTTCTCGAGTTAATATATTATTCTCTCGTTAAAAAAAAAGGGGACAGAGCCCTTTTTCTTTACATAGTAGATATTTAAAGCTTAAAATAATTTAATCAAAGAGTTGAAGAAGGGGAAGTTCACCTTTTTAAATGTTTTCTTATCAGCGTAACCTACTAATTTTCTTTTTTAACATTATATCTTTTAAAATTAAAATATTAAAAAGCAATAAAATGTGATTCTTGTTCCTTTTACGTTAATCTTATAGAATATCAAAAACTGAAATCATATTTTACTGTGAAATCTTAAAACTTGACCATCAAATAGAAATTTTGAAATAATATTCACCCAAAAACCTCTTAACTACCTAATATGTTTGTCATACTAGAGATAAAAGTCCAACCATTTTTCATACTGTCACGACACTATTTATTTATTGCGCTCATTTCATTTAACACATAACGGGACTTGCATTAAATTTCGCCCTCAAATTGTCACACCTAAGTTGGAAAACTATATAATGTGAATTTCATTAATCCCGTTATTTAACCATGTGCGTTAGGAAATAGCTTTGCTAATGTAGCATGATCGATTACAAAATTAAAATCACTTTTATTTGGATAACGATGATGAACAACTATTTTTTAAATAACTGAAATTCAAAACAATCTAATAATAATAATTAAAATTTTGGGGTATAAATAAAAAAGATTCAAAGTTGGGGTTTTTCAACCTCATCATTCAGCTTAAAACATAAGCTAAACACTAACTGACACGTCAGTTATTTTACACGAATTACCAAAAACCTCTCCAAATCTGAAACCAAACTATGATCTAATGATTAAAAATTCACAGGTTGCAAAAACTTCGACACTTCTATGAATGACATGGCAACTTGGAAACTTCAGAGCCATATTTGGGCAACTGTTCCCATCAGATAACTAACCTTGGGCTTTAGTTTTAGGAGATCACAATTGTGCTTGCAAGACAAAGATCAGGGTGAGCCACCCGCTCCAGGGAAGAGTTCCGATATTTTGTTGAAAACGTCCATAACCTGAAATGCACTCAAATACATTTTCAACGACTCTTGTGGAAGTTTTGTTATGTTACTTGTATTTGCATCAACATAAGTTCCACACTGATTTAGTGGGAAATCACACTGAGAAACTAATTTCAAAATTACAAACAGGCAATCAAATAAAACTCAACCAAAACTATCAGGTATTAACTATTTTCTTTTTCGGACTTTCAGTCTTCCGCATAATCATTTGTTTCTGAAGAAACTCGTGTAAAGTTAGTTGATACAAGCATCTTTGATACTGGAACTATTGATCCAGGTAAAATTAAAAGACCCAACTGCATGACCATTATTTTAGCTGCACAATTGAACAGACATTTCTTCTTTTGTTCCAGTTATCATTAATGCTTTGTTATCATTGAAACTAGACATTAAAACTATTGACCATGATAGCCATGGCCATCAAAACTATGGCTCCTTAAGATATTCCAGATGAAAAACACTCTCTTCCAAGTAGCTAAGAGAGAACTTTGTTATAGAGAATGTTCCAATCCAAGAGAGTTTGGTCATACCTCCTTGTCATTCTGGTATTTGGCTATACTCAATGGGTTCTGTGAACACTGCATCATGAATAAAATAGTTGAGAATTAATCTCTAAACACGCATTTAAGATACAAGATTAATTTGGCTGGGACATACATCCATGATTGCTTGTTGAACCCTTGGATTTTGAAAAGCCATGGCAACGTCAGGATTGGCCATGATTTTTTTTATCACTTCTTCAGGTGTGAGGCCAATTTGGTCTGCAAAACCCAAATACATAGGTAAATTGTCAATGATAAGAAAATATATTAGCTTCAAACAAATATCCAATCACACGATAACAATTATCAATTTATAAGCTTTAAACCAAACATATGAAAACAATGTATGGAAGTATGACAATATTATGTTTCTGTTAAGAGTATTTCTGATTCCTTAATATTCTTCATACAAAATCCCAGCATTTGATCATTAAGTTCAACCACAATGTAGCAGTTGTTATTAATACATCAAGAAACGAAGGCTATCCATCAGTATGAAACTAACCAAATTGCTGCTTGACCTCAGGACTATTAAGGTCAAAATTTTTCAACGACTCCATCATGCGGTTGTCCCACTCACCGCTTCCCTTCATATTATTTCTGAAATAAACAAAGCCGCACAAAGAATTCAGATCTACCAATAACTAATGACAGACAAAATTGTACCACGACCATAGGCCAGTCCTTCAAAAAGAAAATAGAGCAATTACAATAAGTTAATGCACTCAAAATCACATTTAATGTTAAAAGATACACACATTTGCTTGTCCCATTCACTGCTTCCTTCAGATTAATTCAGAAACAAACAAGTACAATAAGGAAATACACACATTTGCCTGTCCCATTCACTGCTTCCCTTCAGATTATTTCAAAAACAAACAGGTACAATAAGGAACTTACAATTAACATTAACTAATGTCCTAGGCTCTGCTGATGACAAGAGTCATCTGAGCCACCCAACTCACTTGGAAAAGTTAGTATCAGACATACGTAGATAACCCATATAAAATTCCTCATGAAGTGTAAGTATGGTAACTGATGGTCATGGAGCCAAGAGTCATGTTGGCTGGATATGCTAAGGCATTCAAAAGTTCCCATATCCCACAATATATGAAGACTGGTGATCACAACAACATAAACTTCTCAAGCCAAATGATAAACATAAAGTTTCTCTGGGTGAAATCAAATACATGTTCATCCTTTTTTTTTTAATCTTTTTCCATCACATGCTTACTATAGGTCCATAACTGTTTTCCAACAATCATATTTTCATTACTTAATACTAGGCTATAATAAAATTGGAGTATCGAACGACATAAAACCCTATGATCAGCTGCCTTCCAGGGAATTCACCAACAACATTCTTGATAGCACAAAGAAGTTAAAGATGAATAATGCTAGTGCAGAAATAATAGACTACTCGGGAGTCATTTGAATTAAATTAACCTGGATACACCTAAGATCATAACTGCACAATTGAACAGACAATCCTTCTTGGATGGTGGCATATTAATAAAGCCTACAAACTCTAAGGTAAAGCAGAGGCAGCAGATAAAGACCTCCCTAATTTGACTTCACAGTATGACGGACTAGTTCCATAGTAGGATTACAGTGCTCAAGGGGATGCCAAACCAAGATCTTACAGTCGACATCATATTGAGAAATATCTTACTGGCCAAATTTAATATAAGCTACCTGTCTCTGGAAGTCACATGAAATGTTGCAAGTTTCTAAAATGAGCTCTGAATGCTACTCAACCAGAAAGATTTTCAAATTTTACATTACAATTATGATATCCCCTCATGACACATGATGCATATGTTTGATATCAAATTGAGAAAGATTACATTCCTGCACAAGGTCCCTGTTGCTAGAGATCGTATAAAATGTTTCCTCAAGCTTTTCAAATAAGCTACTAATGCCATGCAAACACAAAGGTTTAACTTTCAGTTGATTAAATGGTTGACGGTGCAAATAAACCTAAAGATCTGACAAGAATTCTTTATCAAATGTCATCACCAGAGATTCCCAAGGAACTTAAAATGCTTGCATAGAGTAAAAACATGAAAAAGTTCTAGCCAAAGAAAATCTCTGAAACCCATAAATACCAAAATACCAAGCATCAACCATAATCAAACAACACAAATATCAAAAGGAAGGAGCAAGAACTTACAGCATATCTTGCAGTTGTTGTCGGTATTGTGGATTTTGTAGCATCCCTAATTAACATACATCAGAAGCAAACGCTTAATCATTTTCAACAAAATTCAAACATGATCCAGTGGAGAAATCAATAAGCTCCACATTTTCCTCGAGAAACACAGGCTACAGCCTATGTGTGTGTCTGTGTGTGTGTGTCACAGAGAGAGAGAGAGAGAGAGATCGTCCCGATACAATACAGCCAACCACAGATTCAAACATCCAGTATACTAGCAGAAGACAAGGATACTTACATTTGAAGGTTGTAGGATTCCTCATCTCCTCTGGTAAGTACCTGCAGGGATATAGGGTTTTATATCAGTGATAACTCAAAACAGAAAACCAAAATATTAATAAACACAAAAGGCATGGAAAAAGCTATCTGATTATTCTGGTTCAATCTTGCATTACCACCCCAAAATAAAAGATGTTGGCTGTGTTAATACATATGAAAAAGGTCAAGACAGTATAAGAACAATAAGATTCATTATATAACTGGAAGTAGGAGCATACAACAGTAGGAAGATAGTAACAAACTCAAGGGGGAAGGAAAAAGGGAGTTGAACAAAGAAAAAGATATATCATGGATATTCATTAGAAACCTAGAAGCATTTAAGAGGACACAACAATAGGAAAACACTAACAAACTCAAGGGAAAAGTAAAAAGAAAGGAAGTTTTGGATAAAAGAGGAGTTATACGGATAAACAATCTTCTGCACAGTTGGATCTTCCAACATTGTCTCCAAAGCTTCCACTGATAATACTGGGCCTGCTTTCCAGATCATAAGTTACTATTTCATTCAAATTCTTTTGAAACCAATAAATTCTTAACTAAAACCAAATGATTCAATCAAGTATAATATACCAATATAAGTAGAGTTAAAAGGATCAAGACCAAAACAAGCTGCAACTAAATGCAAAAATGGAGACGAATCTATATTTGCTGTTAACCATGTAAAGAGACTAATCAAACTTAAATGCACATGAAACAATCCAGTGCATAATTGCACCCACATATAAACGAAAGAGAATAAAATAAATAATCTTTAACTGAAGAGTGAATACATTCTTAAACAATTTACAGATTATTTTTGTCTTTATTCTTTTAGTTATTTATTTATTGTTTTTGCAGGCAAGGACGGCTAGGGAAGAGGACTCAAAAGCTCAAGCTACTCTATACATTTTCAAATCAAAGCTGTTCGCTGGAGCCATCCATTCCCTTTCACAAGTTTCATACGCATAACTTTATTCTCTGTCTTGAAAATTAGTAGGAGTCTTCAGAAAGATCTTCTGTCTCTTGTGGGACTAAGTTCTAGCATCATTGTAACTTGTCCTTCTAAAACGAAATAATCAGATACAAACAGATCTAAATTAGCACCAAACCAGAAACTTTTCAGTCTTAGTGCCAATAGCAAGCAGATCCTCCTATGAAAGAAGGGAAGGAAAGATGACCTAGAGTATCAGGAGTTTTCATCTTCTTGAAAATGGATTTCATCAAAAACCCAGAAAGCACAGTAATAGTGTACTCTGAAATAATTTCTTCTTGAGCTTGCAAAGTACACCCTAAGAACACTGCTCCATGCTTTTATAAAGAGCATTTTTCGTGTACTTAATTGCTTAAATACTAAGAAATGGCTATTATTCCAGAACAGATCTTTGTAAAGGCAAAACAATACGCAAACAAAAGCTCTTCCATTCTTATCTCATTGTACAGCAGACATGCCAAGGTGTATACCATGTAAAATATGTTACAAGATATTAGGACCATTCTCAAGCCTCACAAAATATCTTAAAACTTTTGGGTTAACTGTTTTTCAACTAACATAACAGCCTCTATGACCAAGATTATATCTGCCCTGCTTAGTGCCAAAACTTAAGATATTTGACTGACTTTTTGACACTAAACTGGTACATGCTTATAAATAAAGAACTCAATGAGGTTTTATTCAGTGGGAGCTAGTGTTCTGACATTCAGATGCTTCCATATGGATCTTTGTTACTTTGGTGTGGGAAAAACAAAAAATATAAAAGGTGCAGAATCACTGCAGTTATAGACGTTACTTAGGGCTGACAATAAAAAGCCTTTTTGGTAGATTAAAGGTTATAAAATTAGAAGGGAGCTACTTGAATAAACTGTTATTAATTCTTTAGCTAATTTGTTTTTCGATATTCAACCAATGAAAAAAAGTTAAGTTTTAGATAGAGTTTGAACCTTGGATTTGGGTGAATCGGATGCTGACATTTATGTATGCATAAAATAGCACCATTTTGACCAATGGATGAAGTGATAAAACATAAAGAAATTCAAGAAAGCAAATCACTGGTTTCTTTCAGCCAGAAGCCAAGATTGCTTTCGAGACTATTGACTATTATATAACCACTTTCAATTAATTAATAAAGCCTGTGTTCTGTAAGCTTCACCAATAATACACCCCCATCTAGGATTTTGTTTAATAAGCCAGGTGATGTCATCTACAATTTCTTTAAGAAGATAAATAAATGGTGGAATCAATTTAAGGTTTACAAAAGGAATAAGAAAGGGAAGATTAATCAACCTCAAAACCTAAATTAGTGGGATGATAAGGAGGGGAATTTTCTTAGGGAAGATCCACAATCCACGTGGAATTCTTCGAATGACTAGGAGAGATATGAATATAGATAATACATTATAAAAATAATAGCTGTTATCCTATTATGCAATCGTTAGGCATGCTTAGACATGCCACATCACCCAGAAATAAGAGCATAACAAGCCTAACAAGATTTGGGCAATCCTCTTCCCTTGAGGTGCCTTTGGGTTGCAACTACGCTTATTTTTATTTGCAGTTCCTACTATTTTAAAGAGAAGGACTAAATTAATAGATTATGCATGCCCAAGTACCCTTGTCATCTTTGTGTCCCTAGATGTAGGCCTTACAGCCAGGCCACGTTAAATCTTGTATGAAGTCTAGCACAATTATCCCTGCCTATATCCATCATGCTTGTCATTTACCAAACTGCACCTCGCCCCTTCTACATAGCAATCTACTTCTCTCACCGTGTACAAAATGGAGGAGCAGAGCACCGGACCATATATAGATATCACATATCACTAAGGTACAGACATTGAAAGCCCTAGACTTGGATACAAAAAACATGATAACATACTAGCCCACATGTCCAAGGAGCATACAACATGAGAAGCCAATTAGCTATTGACTTATTTCTTACCAGTAGATTGAGAACCGGGAAAAGTGGTTGGACCCTGCTTAGATGCTGCTCCATTTTGAGATGCCTTAATTCAAGGATAAAATTAGATACCAAGAGCCAAAGGACGTCATGATCTAAAACTCAATATTAGGGACTTACTTCACCAGCAAACTGAGAACCATTGGATGAGCTTGTCTGAGCGGTATCTTCAACTCTCTCAAAAGGACTCTTTAGTAAGGTTTCTTCAGGAGCAACATCTACAAAAGCTGCAAGTGCAAGTTTCATCAGGAATTTCACATCTGAAATATTCAGAAAACTTACAAAAGCAAACACCTATCGGCTAGGTCCCAATCAACCAAGTACAGAAATTTGTTAAAACATTCATCATTGAGGTAATAGCACGCAAAGCAGAACTAAAAAAAAATAATCATGTGAATTACCAAAATATGCAACCATAACCATGGTACTTGGAGGGATGGAAAATGGGTTCCCAACAAATACATAAAGGCTCATATTGAACCAGAAAAAATGTTATTAAACTAAAACCACTCTATACTTTATAGTCAAGAATAGTTCACCTACAAAGAAAAATGCATTCTAATAATAGAACCCTATGGCATAATTGTAGCCCAGCTACTTCTTCGAGCATCAGATGAGTTCCTTATAAGTATCAGAGAGCAACCTCACACCTGACAGTGAGATCACCAATAAAATCTCTGACCCATGCCTAATATCAAAATGGCTCAACTAACATGCATGAAGATAATCTCAACGATCTGAATCAGGGAACTAACTACAGTTCATTAGAACTGATCTCTTATATGAAATTGAAAAACATTCATGGGTAACATGAAAATTGTGAATTATATTCAAACTGGACCAAGAACAAGATGGAAGGTATGAAGGTGAAAAGTTACATCATCCAAATACATGCTAGATATCACCCATCAAACATGTATATTTATCTTCCTGTGTAGCATCAGTAGTCTGAGCCATCTAAGTGGCTGAATGAGCCGACCAAGTTTATATGGGGAAGTAGTTTTAGGAAAACATTAGACCCCATAGTAAGATTTCAAGTTGAAGCTACCAGTCAAGCTGCTTGAGGTTGTAGGACATTATGCAATTAGCATTGGAAATTCAAAAGTAATGACTGTAAAGAACATAGCCAAGCATGACCAGGTTCACCAGGTGTTGCCTTGACAATGTGAAGAGTATGTAGCCTTTAATTTCAAGTCTTTTATTGACATTTAAAAGAACAAAACAAACCCTTCAGGACTTCCACATTACTTTGTGTCAAGTGAATGTGCAACAGACTAGAAAGCAAACCGAAGAGTTTGATTGTGCATTGCTTGAGACTAGTTTGCAAAAAAAAAAAAAAAATTACAAAGAGAAAAGAGCACAAAAATTCATCATTCTCAAAACATACAAAATTCAAAGATTGCACTTGGACTTGCAAGTTTCGCATATCCACATTGTAAATATAATCAAGGGAGGAAAATCATGAATCTAAAATGGCTGGAAGCAGAACCTTGTAAAAATGTAAATGGTTAGAAGACGTCATTTCTTACCATATTTCTTGGGTTCCTCTTTTATCTCTTTTCCATTGTTCACATCAGTTACTGGTCTTGATTCTACATTTGTAGCAGAAACATCTACAGTCACTGCAGGTTGAGAAGCAGCTGGGGAAGGTGAGGTAACAGGCTCTGCTGTTGAAGATGTGACAAATGAAGATGAGGATGTTATTGGTGTCGGATCTGAAGGTGTGCTAGAAAACCCAGGTGCTGATGGTGTTGGAAAAGGAAAAGGCGATCCCGGAGAGAAGCCAGAATTTTTAAATTGGTTATTTTGTGTATTCATTTGGTTCATCATAGTTTTGAAAGCTTGTTGCATGGCATAGTTCTGGAGAAATAGTTCAGAACATACAGGTAAGTCACAAGTTAAATTCCTATATGATAGAGCCACTTTGCTGGAGGAAAATATGAAAAGTAGATCAACAAAGATTCATCCTCAGAAAGAATTATCATAAAATTGAATGAAAATTATGCATCTACATAATTAGCACATCAGTGAAATAATGTGAAATATAACAGACAAACACCAATTTTAAACATCACATATCTAATAAGGCAAGATAACTAGATGAAGAGCAAACAAAGTGAAATAAAAGACAAAGGTAAAGGCAGCCAAAAATTTATCAATATTTCCATAAATTAAAGAATAAGGTTAAGCATCTTACTGGCTAGAGTTGATTTTAAAGATCTCTCCTTAAATAGAGTGAACTGTATCAGCTCAGAACAATGTCACGTGAAAATTTTGCAAGCTTTGATTAACCATATCACAAAATGAAGCCAGCCAAAATAATCCCAGTATTCAAATGAGAAAAATTAAATAAGTCCTCGGAGTGAATGTAATATTTACATTAACAACCCAATTCAGTCCTTTTTGGCTATGCAAATAGAGGGGCAAAGGCAAAAATGCTAGAACCTTGATAACAGAAAGAATTAAGAAGATAATGAGTTATTGGAGATGCTGAGCTTCTGAAAAAAAAAGAGCACTTTTGCTACTTTTTTAGAAGCTAAATGATACTCCGATTTCCTAACCTGAAACACATTCCAAAAATTCAAATCTAACAAAAGATGCTGCAAAATATGCTCAAGATGGCTTGGATGTTCAAAGGTCAATGCAACAATGTAAATGTTCCCCAAAGCACCAATAATCTTTCCTAAATGCAACAAATTTCCAACTGCACTCCTTTCCTAGTCACCAGCCAGAAATTCTGTACTTTCTTTTTTTCCTGCAAAGTCATGGAAGTTGATAAAGACCCTTCCTTTTAAGAATTCTGCCTGTAAGTCAAGAGCAATTGACTAGCATAGACATATTCGAACTTGGTTGAAATGGTACTTAATCACTGAACTTCACCCAGATAATTTTGTTCCCTAAAATTTTTAAGGAAAATTAAGTAATCAAGAATTTCACAAAATTTTCAACCATTACCTGGAGTTCAATTTATATAACTAAATCTATAGATCTTCCAGTAGAGGCTTAGCTCCCATAATTTTTTTTTGTTAAAACAACTGACAGCTTTTCCATGTTTGAGATCATACTTCAAAAAGTCAGGTTACAGGTATACAAGTCTGTCTTACCCATTTAATTCTTCAACGTCCTTAAATATTGATTTTCTTCCCCACATTGGTAGATACGGAGATATTAGTTCAATCAAAATCTTTTCCAGACAACTAAATGATGTACAGAAAAAATCGAGCAGGCTAAGCTCTGATGTATCTGACAATGTAATCTAAGATTACTCAAGGTCTAGCATGACAGCTAAATTTGACAATAGTTAACTAAATCTGACAATGTACATGATTATTAAGGCAACACGTTCTAGTTCTAGAAGGCAAAATTCCATCAGTAATTGCCAAATTACTATCATATTTTGAAGGCCTAATGATACTATAACACCAAGGGAACTCTTTCATGATGCTTGCAATAAATTTTAACGTATTTCGATACACTCCACAATCAATATCATCGCAACTTCCTTAATGATATGCCAAGAGACTAAACAGAACAAGCAAGTACTTGTACCTTTCACAGAGCTAAGACTCAGGACTCACCTTTAAGTTCGTAGCCACCTGCAATGTGATTAGTCCGGTTAAACAAGATTGAAATAAGATGGTGAAAGCAACAATTGGATATATGCTCGAGAAGTGGAACAAGCAAGTGGTTATTATTCTCACCCATGAAAAAAGAGCTGACAGCCCTACACCTACACCTATCCAGAATAGAGGCGATCCACTACAAACAGAAAAAGATAATTAGTTAACGGAGAACAAAAATAAGAAAACATTTGAAAAAAACGAAACAAATTTACTACGCACATATACAGCATGTTTGTTTTTGTTTTTTGTTTTCTGTTTTTTTTTTCATAAACTACCAACTTCTCCTACAACTCAATGAGAAGAAGGGAGTGCTAAGCACTAGGCTACTCCATCAACCTCGCAAAAGAAGGAATTGTAGTGAAGTAGAAACAATAAGAGCGAAAAAGAAGGTTACATATTTGAAGGTGAGGATGGGGGTGGCACTGGCAATGGATTCACTCCAACTGAAGACGTCTGCTTGCCGGTAGAAGAAGATACACTGGCCAAACGATGAGCACCTAATTTTGCAATCACTATAACCACCAAAGAAGAAGAAGATAAAACTATAAACAAGAGCACGATAGAAGTAATAGAAACTGGAATAGATGCATAAAAAAAGAAAGAAAGAAAGAAGTTACCGTAGCGGGGGCATTTTGGGGAGACGGGAAATCGGGAAGAGAGAGACATCGGACGGAGTCGGAGGAAAGGAAGGGCTGTGGAGAAGGAAAGAGAAGCATGAGTAGGGTTTTGAAGAGACGTAGGATTTCCCATAACCACCAATCTTGAAGACGACGACGACGACAATATTGCCATATTTAGCTTTTCCATGGAGCTCAACTGAATTGAACAGAGAATGAATTTGCCTTGAAATTTTTCAACTACGATAGGATAGCCTATGTGGTATTGCTTTCGGAGACTGTTGAACTTGAGCTAATTAAACCCACCGGCTAAGCCCGAGCCCACGTTTGATATTTGTTTTTTTTTAACGGAAACAAATAAAATAAAATATTATGTTATTATATTTTAGAATGAAATTTACATCTCATTTTTAAATAATAAAAATAAAAAACCTCTAATGTGAGAGATTTAGGATAGAATGTAAAATAATAAACAACTTTACGCTAGATTACATTATAAACCTTTATTTAAATGAACTCTTTCATTCTTCTCAAACAACAAATTTTTATTATTACATTTATTTCCGTTCCATTCCATTATAAATAATTCTATTTTATCCTACTTTTAAAGAAAGAACAAAACAAACTCAATCAAGCTAAAAGAAAGAATGACTTAGAGGCTGTTTGGAAACTTTCGAATTGAATTCGTGAACGAATTGAATTCAACTACATTAATGAAGTTGAGATTGAATTCAATTTATACTGTTTGGAACAAATCTAGTAATATTAGAATTGAATTCAATTACACTGTTTGGAACAAATCCAGTAATATTAGAAT
>JANZLF010000002.1:20507009-20522610 GCA_026546835.1 Erythroxylum foetidum
ATTTAAATAAATATTAAGTTTTAGATAATTAAAAATAATTTAAATAAATATTAAATTCTAGATAACAGAAATTATATCATTGAACTGAATATAAAAACAATTAAATTAATAATATAATTTTTTAACTATTTATTATAAAAAATATAAAAACATATCAAGACATGAATTGGGTTTTATAACTCAATTCATGTTATAATTCATGTTAACAGGGTGCTCTGAGAGGAGCAAGGTAAGTAAAAACATGGGTGCTGTGAGAGAGGAGCAAGCTAAGTAAAAACGTGGGTGCTGTGAGAGAGGAGTAAGCTAAATAATGTGGGGTTGAATTTAAACGTGAATTCAACCCCTTTAAAATGTGGGGATTGAATTCATACTTGAATTCAACTCTTGTAATTTTTACATTCCAAAAGGATGAATTGAGATTGAATTCAATTCATCACATTCCAAACACCCCCTTAGACGTGGAAGAATAATGGCTTGTAGCATTAACAAATTTAAACTATTTTAAAAGAGAATTGTAGAATACACACAGTTTCCCAATAAATCAAATTACAAAAGAAAAGGAACCATGTAGACTGTAGAAGGACTTTTGATGAACAGAGACCGTACAAGTCTGTCCATACTAATACCAAGATTTTACACGTAACAAAACAAAGAAAGTACTAACTGTATGGAAACTTAAGTTAATGGTGTTGCCTCTTTGTTAACCGCGAGTTCTCCGGATTCCTTCTTCTTGAAAAGTTTCTTTACCACTTCATCCCAGTTTGTATTGTTCGAAGCTGCTCTTGAGCCCTCATCCACATCCTGGGAAGGCTCAGTTTCCGTGCTTTCCACTGGGTCTGCAACAGCATGGGGCACATTCAAACTCACAGCTCTTTCCAACGCATCTTTGTGTTCCTTTTCAAACGTCTGCGACCTCTGAATGGTCTGTACTTTGGGAGCAGTTGTCGTGGCTTCAGATGCGCTTTCCTTCATCCTCTGAGGAAAGCTATATGTGAAACATAGTCGGAGGGAATATATATATATATATATATAATTTTCAACGGGAAAAAGACTAACATGCACAGCCTTCTCTGCTTCTCTTTCTATCCAAATGATTCCATGATCTGAGGTTGCATTACATGATAAGACGATGTGTTCAAACCTTCCATCCACAGGTATGGCAGTTCTCACCTCTGGAGGATACCTTCCACATCTGTCACAACAAGAATAAGAAAAGCATCATAAGGTCAAGATGCTATCAATTTATTTAAAACGCCTTCCCACCAACTCACTGTAGTCAAGTTACTACTCTCAAAACAAATCATCTCATGGCTATGCCTCTGCAAATTGGTTATGATTTAAGTCAATGTAGGGAAAAGATGATATAACATCATCTAGAACTTGAACTTGGGCAACTTTTTAAATCAATGGTAAAAGTTGTCATCTAAAGACGCTGGATGCCGGGGCATATAATGCTTATCTAGAAAAGTATCAGTACAGTTTTCTTTTTACTCTTCCCAAAAGAACACAACCATGTTAAAGAAATGTCATGAAAGAATAGTGCACCCTATCCCTTCCACAGCCTGGTATGGACAAGCAACTCAATTTCCTTTCTTTTCGTCACCGTGCATAACATTTATCAGTGTCTTGCATTATCTGTTTTAGACCAATAGCATGTTCCAGCAGTTGACCAAGTTTGATGTATTCAGCAGGTTATGAAATTCTTTACAAATTATATATCAATAGTACTGGATCTAGCCAAGACATATCCTGTTACATATCTAAGCTACACGAAGGACTTACTATATTAATCTCTCCCCATGAGAGTTGGAAAATATTCCAAAGTATAACTGGTTAAGGCAAACTTTTCTAGTTGCACAGGGCTGCTGACTTGATGGCAACTAGGTATATATTGCCTTTCTCATTGCCAACCCTTTTGAAAGTTACTGACAAAGAATTAGAAGTTGATGACAGGAACCTTATAATGGATTAGATGTATATCTTCACAGGAGAATTAATGGGTGTGTCAAAAGTTATTGATTGGTTGGTTAACACATGAACAAAAGTGGATTTTAAAGCAAAATGGAAGACTGGTCAATGTTTAAGAAAGTGTGTTTGATTGATATCCAAATTATCAGTGCCTGTTTAGCAAACAAGAAATATTAGTATCGCACAAAACCTCAAACCAACAAGGCCAATGTATGAAAAAGCTACCTGCAAAACTTTCTCTCCACAAGATGATACATTCTCCCGGGAGCGTAAAGTCTTCTAGGATCTCTAAGCTTTCTACCTTCAGGTATAAAGGTATCCCTCAAGCAAACCAGAAATAACAAGCAGGGTAAGCTGTCCAAAGCACCAATGCCTGGTTTAAGAGATAATGGTAGTAATTCACTCTACTAAGTTTACAATGGAAATTTAGTTACAATGGAAAGACGGAGCTATGCTTTATGATGTCATTGAGAGAAGAATACTGACCAGAAAATCGATTTGAAAATATCCTCCAATGGAGTTGCTGTCCTTGGCAAGAAATCATCCTGGATAAGAAAAGAAAAGTCCTGTTAACAAAGTGTTTTGAGTGCTAAAAGTGACTTAAACACCCAAGCAAATGACCCTGATCTGTGATCTGAAAATAAAATCACTTTTCTTAGATTCTGAGTTGCATCTAACACAGAAAACATCCATACAAGGAAAGGCATGGTAGCAGCATGTTGTAATAAGTTGCAATCAAAGTTTTCATCCACCCACTTCCTATTCTCCAACAAAAGAATAAAAAAGAAACTATGATGTTATATGATGAAGCGCAGAAACATAAACATCGCAAAATCAAAACCTCAAATGTCTCCATTTTACATTGCTTTTTCTTTCCTTCATTTTCTCTGACAGTTGTCTAATATCTCGTTAGCATCAAACTGAATTCAGAATGCAAGATCACGCAGCAATCAACAAACAAACATCATTTCCTTGTTCCCATGGATTCAACCTTTAAATTTGCTCATTTTGGACCATGGTCTTGTCTAGGTGACAAATAAAAACCTAAGTTCTGAGATTGTCCAACACCAAAAAGTCATGTCCAGTTCTGGTAGAATTTGAAGTAAAATGCACATAGCATCAACCTAATCAAAGGTCAGTCCTAAAACTAGTCTAGACATTCCACCGTCACTTTTAATACTGCTAGCGTCAAGTGCTCCATGATCTTAGTACTGTAATAAATCCAAAATTCAAACAGAAAGAGTACCAGAACAAGCTCCATCTTAAACAGTGAACCGAGCGTCATTAACTTTAGCAGTGCAACGATTAAAGATCTAAAGAACTATAGGACAAACCCATAAAACAAAATTAAAAAGGAAAGGAGATTAAAAATCTTGACCTGCAGAACAATGGAATTAATGACATCCGCATACTTAACAGCCAAGTTAAGTGACATACACCTAGCTGGAGCCACAGCATAACACCTAATTTTATCCCTAGGAATTCCACCCAATTTATCTCTATGATTCACAACAATCACAGCCATCAAAGAGGCCACACCAGACCCCAGTGAGTGCCCAACAAAAACAATCTTATACTCTTTCCCAGTCTCCTCCCACAGCCTCCTCAATGTCTCTCCCTCTTGACTCAGCAACCAAGTAGCAGACTTGAGCAACCCATGATGCACATACCCTCCATCAAACATCTGCATCCCAAGTCTGTTGTCTAAAAGCAACTGATAATCACTTTCCTTTGCCAAGTTGAGTCCTCTGATTGCCAGGACAATCTCTTTGTGGTGGTGGTCCAGGTAGATAAGGTAAGGAGGGGCTCGTCCGAGGGTCTGTTCGTAGGTGACGCGCTTGACGACGCAGTCGGGATCGAGACGGTAGCCACCTTGGGGAGGGAATTGCGGGTTGCGGAGATCAGTTTCGTAAACGGCGAGGATGAGGCGACACATGCGAGGAACAGGATCGAATTCCTCGGGGGTTGCTAAAGGCCAAGAAGCACTGTCGTCGGAACCTATGTAAGTACAGCGCTTCCATGCCCAGCGAGTGCAGCCCAACGCAAAGACGCATTCTAGACCGCAGGAAACCGACATCTTCTGTCTCGCTTCTATATTCTTGGGATTTGTGGAGGGAAGACAGAGAATCGGGAGCTGAGTTGTGTTTGGAGTGTTGTTAGAAGATATTAGAGGAAGCCATTAACGTGGGAAATTGAAGTGGGGGCTTGAGGAACACGCACGAATACGGGAGACAGAGATATGATCTCAGAAGGAAAGCGTTGGTGGAGAAAAGATTCTAGAGGGAGGTGATTTGAAGAGTAAGAAGGTTCACATGGACATGGTAGGTGAGCTGGTTCTCATTACAGAGAGAACATTGTTGAATCTTGTAGCGTTTTCTATTTACCATAATTCTTTATGCATTTGCAATACACGTAAAGAGAGAGAAGGAAGGTGAACTGGAGAAGGAAGTAGAAACGTGCCTGAGGAATAACGGGTCTTTTATACTCGCCGACAAGGGTCCACCGCCAGTTGCTGTCGTCCGAATTTTACATATGTAATTTAGGAGAATTAGGATTAGGAGTCAAATCCAAATCAACTTCTTCCAAATTGGAGGCCGACGCCGACCCCGTGTTCTTCCGCGTACCATTGCCTAGCAGCAGACACAAGCCTACTTCTATCGGAATATTTTATTTAAATTTATAAGGATAATAAACACTTTACTGTACATATCTTATATAATTTAGGGTATAATTGTTTTTTATTTATTAATTTTTGGCTGAGTATCAAAAAAGTTTTTTATTATAAAGTTTTTATAAATCTAATCTTCCGTCAAATATATCAATAACTTTTTAAGACGGTTAAAATGTTAACTTTTAATTAATAAGCTAAAAAATAATTTATCAGCTGTTTACCAAATAATTCTTGAGAGTGATTAATTTTGATCTTAAAATATATTATAAAAAATAAATAAATTATTTTTATTTATAAAAAGACAGATTAGTAGTTTTAATAATATTAATCAATCTTCTTTCAAAAATTTCTCCTTTCATCAGTTTTTAATTATATGAAAATATCATTACTGAGTACAAAAAATATCATGATTCAATACAAATTGTATCGTGATTTCATACATCTAATGTCATGCCAATATATACAAAATACCACCAACTATAATAATTAAGTCACATCTCCATTTTAATATGAGAATATTATCACTGAATACAAAGAATACTACGTCTTAGCAAAAATTGTGCTAGGATTCCATACATCCAATATCATGCCTTTGTACAAAAAGAAAAAACTATCATTTATAATAGATAAGTTGCACCTTCACTTTAATATGAAAATACCATCACTTAGTACAAAGAATACTGTGTAAAACCTTTATATATTCAATTATTACAAATAAGTAATACCTTAACCGTAATATAGGAATCCAAGATTAAGCACCGAGAATACCATACCTTAATGAAGCCAATACCAAAACTCCATCTATTCAATGCCAAGTTTGTGTATAAAAACACCACCATCCATTATGCAAAGAATTTTGTTCAAAGATAGTGTAGAAAAATACCATGAGTTACCTCCTTACATAATAATAATTTGCTAACTTTAATATGAGAATATCATATCAGAAGTTAGCAAAAGCAGTACCATGCCTAATTACATATCATAGTGTAAGCAGAAAAAATACAATGCCTTAATAAAAACCATACCACAAGTCAGTACATTTAATACCCTTCCCATGCACAAAGATTATTATGATGTATTTAAAATAATAATAGATTCAGTGAAAAATGTGAATACCATATTCAAGTACAAACCATACCCTAACCTAATACAAATGAACCATATTAGTAATATATTTATCTAATGTCACACATATGAACTAAAAAATATAATCATTTAGTATAGATAAGTAATTTCTACACATTTTCAAGGGAATATTAGGAGGGAGTGGAATGGATAGCATGCCTCAATACCAACTATACCATAACTTAGTACATCTAATACTACCGTTATGTACAGAAGTTACTATGATGCATTTAAAATAAGTAATAGAGTTAATAAATAATGGAAATATAATCTCTTAGTTAAAACTATACCTTTGATAATTCGAGTGTTTTTGGGTTGTATCAGTTACCAAACTTCCATAATTTAGACTTTTATTTCTAAAGAGAGCCAAAATTAAGGTCCTGATCAATAGGAATGAGGTCATGTGATGTCAGAAGCTATGCACCTATTGTAGGTGGTATTCCTTCTTACAATCCCAACTCTAGCAAAACTAACAAGGTCTTTTAGAAGGGAGATTCCTCAGGGATGTTTAATAATAATTCCTGTAAAGTTCTTTTTAGAGTTCATTCCCTAAAGTTAAATGGTTTTAGCATATCTAGTTCAAGTAAATCCCCTGAAAGTCTCATATATTATTTGAATATAATGAAGAACAAGCTTAGCACTGTAGATAAATTAGGGACTTATTTATCTCTAATCTTATCTACAGACTCAATTAGCATCCATCTCCTTTTTAAGTAGCCTTATGCTAGTTCCCTTTAGTTGAGCATTCAGCAAATTCATAATCATTATTGTTAAGAAACATAATGGGAAAGGATCATTTAATGTGTAATTTTTCCTTGCTAAATCTTTGCATATGGTCATTCTTTTTTCAAGATTACTTTTGATTGTACCATTTACTCAATACGAAGGCAAAAGAATGCAAGGGTATTCAAAAATAGCAATAAGAAACTCATGTGATGGTTCAATGGAACTTAGCTTAAACAAGAGAACTAGCTATGATAAGATGTCAGGAATTAAATATTTCTACAAGTGTATGTTATAGATAGAATATCTAAAGCACTCAGGGTTTGTTCCTTGAGAATGCTAAATAGTTTCCTTGCTTTTGTATTTCTAGTTTGCTAGTTAGAAGTTAGGCATAACATTCAAGATTAGTGCTCTTGTTTCATAAGTTTTGGGATTATTATTCTTTGACTAGGGGCATTTATAAAGTTTTGACTATTTTCCTTTAGAGATTTTAATATTTTTAATTTCTAAAAAGTTAAAAACACAAATTACTTGAATTATAATACTACTTCCGTGAATAAAAAATAAACAGATGGTATAGAAATAGTTTCTCTATAGTTCACTAGCATACTTACTTGGTAGATAACACATAAATATTAGTTCATAACTAATGACAGTGACGAAACAAACAAATAAATCCTTAAAAAATTTTGTCATAGAAAAAAGGTGGTGGTTCCCAATTTAAAGCTTTAATAAAATAAAAACTATCTCTTCTAAAGGTGGAGGAGAGGGAGTTATTATAGGTTATTAACATATTTTTCCTTTGTAAATTACTATTTTCTTCCACTCCTCTACCTATTTTAATTGTTTAGTTTTCATATTAAAATTCTTAAATTTCCCTCTAATTTTCAAAATCTATTACATCATTCTATATTTTTTTAAATCTTAATTAGTAGGTGGTAGCCACGAGCCCACCACCAATAGGCCATAAATTAGTTACCTTTATGAAAAGTTTGTAATAAACATTTATGATAGAAATGGAAATATATTTTCTTAATGGAAGTACATTGCCTAGTAATACAATATCTCTACTCTACAAGTGTTCTTTTTACTAGTTAACAAACTTTAAGGTACTTTACCTTTAGAGATGGGAAACATGATTCCTAACCTTGAAAGCTTTTTTCAGTGTTGGTGATAATGAAACTTTACAAATTCATCTATTTTCTATTATTGAATGCTTCAAATGTGGAGAGGTTTACTATTGTCATTACTGAATTTAGTGGGACGCCACCTTACGAAGGAAATGAAAGGTAAAATGTGTACTTTTTCTAATTTTTTATTAAAATATATGTTAAATCTTAACATTTTAGAGCGCACATTATGAAGAAAATGAAAGGTAAAATGTGTATTTTATTCTAATTTTTTGTTAAAATATAAGTTAAATCTTATCATTTTAGAGCGCTCAAAATGAATTACAATATTCACAAAACATTCAAATTAAACTTTAAGTGGACAAAAATTTGGATAGAGTTAAGACTTTATATATTATATGTCAATCGGTGTTGATGTGTCATGATTTTATTTTTTTTATTTAAAGCATGGGTCCTATTGTTCCACCTATCATACATATAACATAGTGAGACTCACTTTTTAAAAAAAATTAAAATTTTATTCTTATTATATTCATCAAATCATAATAAAATTACTACATATAAATTAACCTAAATAATCTTAGTTGATATAATTATATTAAATTTAATATAAAGACTAATGCCCAAAAATACCAAACCATAACCCTAAATTCTGTAGACAAAGTATACACCTATTTGAAATTCATTGTCTCTCTGGTGCACTTGACTTCTCTTCCATCATAATTTTGTTAGCTATCTAAAATTCATTTATCCTTGGTCTCACTCCCCCTTATCATATAGCTCTTTACCCTTATCATCAAATTCTCATTCTCTATTACATGTGCAATTAACTCCATAAATTGGTTAAGGGAACTATTAAAATTTCTAACATGGTCAGTTTTCTTTTTGATTTCTCAAATTCCATTTCAGAAAGCTGCATAATTTTAATCTTACAAACCATTGAAATTGTTAGTGTAATCATCTAATTTCATTAACTTATGTATGAATAACTGTAGAACTTGCCAAAAAAAAAATCCACAATAGACTTTATTAGGTTATGGAAAAACTTTTCAACTTCAACATATTAAAATTTTGCATAGTTTCTTTTCACTAGTGATGATTCTAAGCCAAATTAGTATCCTAGACTTTATGAATTTGTTAGTTGCTATTTAATTTCATCTTATTTACATTACATAGTTCATTCAAGATTTTAAAGTGCTCATGAAAGAATGAAACATAACATAATAATGAAAGAAAGTTGATATTACAGAGGAAGCTGAAGACATAAAGCTTAATAGGAAAGGAAGAAATATAATTGAATTCAAAGAAATGTTCATTTGTTTTTGTTGCTCTTGCAAGCAATTTTCACCACAATATTGGCAAACATGTCTCAATAGTTCTATCCCACTTTCTATTTAACCAAGATAGAAAGTTGAAGTGATAAGGAATATAAAGCTAAGTCTATAATGCAATACATCTTAAATCAACTTTCTTTGCTTGCATAAATATCAAGAATTTACATTTTCATATATGAATCTTAAAAATTGATTAATTTATAAAATTTTGAATACTTTTGCTTTTATTTTGATAATCTATAGCATATCATAGGATCATGGACAAGAAATTATGATTGTTTTATTTGTTTATATAATATTTTGTGCACTTTTTATAAGTGGTTTCCTTTAATATTCACACTTCCATCAGTTAAGTTTTTAGCACTATACAATGTTATATATGTCATTAATGTGATAATGCAATGACAACTCCAAAAGCTATAGAATCCTCGTTATCTACTAATACAACATTAAGTTCAAATATTCATTTTGTAGTTTGATATTGTGGGTTAAATGTCTTAATATGAACTTCAACTTCATAGAGTAATCATAATCTAGGGAGGAGATTTTATAGATGTCTCAATTATCCAGTAAGTTTTTATTTGCAATTAGTTTAAAAATCTTATGCATAATGTTAAATTATGAATTAAGTTTTGTTTTAAGATGGAACATGTGATTTTCCAGCAGTGTTAAAACAAGCAAAACTAAGAGGATTGAGGAGCAAATAAAGCTCATGAAGCAAGAAATTTAGAATTAAACAAAAAAGAGTTAAATTTATGTTAATGAAAATATTATAATATGATTTGTGCTTATGGTGGGTATTATTTTCAAATATGTCAGTGAGAAATGGCATTGAATTAACATGTTAAGGTTTAAACTTTACTTGTAGTGAATGTAATGGTTGTACATTTAAACTATATATTGTAATAATTTTTGTAAGGAATCCTCCATCATTTTCTATATGACATGTGTAACATCAATAAATATGGCAACATATTGACAAAAGTTATGCTAATAGTATATATTAAAAAGTTATTCCAGCAACACATCCATTAAAAAGTTATATCAATGTTCATGTAATCATATTTAAAGTGGTTGATTCTAAGTCATATTGAATCCCTCATTTGCATTGGATTGTGAAACTTACTACTATGATGATTTCTCTCATCTTCTTTATTTTAGCTTGTAACAATTTTCAAAGTAATGGTAGATTATCCTTTGAACTTTAAACCTCTTAGTAGGGAAACATTTAATTTGGATGACCACTTACAACAATCATTGGCTAAACACATACATTCATAAAAAGGCACAATAAATATAAATAGTGATGACATACTTAATCAAATACATAATGCAAACATGCTTCAATATGTTGTTCATATACCATAAATTCACCTTCAAAAGTCAAACATTAATATTTAGGGCTCAATGATACAAATTATCAATACAAATGCAAATGCTCATCAATACCGATTATTTATATTGTCATGTTGTATTTCTTAATTATTTATGTTTACTTTACTTTTTGTGTTAGGCCTGCACATCCCCATGGGTGCGGATAATGTGAGTTGTGGATATCCAAAGATATCAAACTATGGATATCAGAAAGTATCAAACTGTGGATACTCGAAGGTATCAAACTGTGGAGACATTATAGTCTGAAAATGAAGACACCATTAGTGTCAAATGTTAACAACTGCACTATAACCCTATAGGCATGCCTATCTATCCACCATCAAGACAATAGAATAGGCATTGCAACATTTCCTTAAAATATTTGCCAATTTCACAATTCATATATTAATAAGTTATATGATATACATTTCAAATTATAAAATCTGTATATGTGTTCATACATGCAAGTCATAACTTACCACCATTAGAAGGTTGTCAAAATCATACATGTATAATCGTTCTATACACATATGAGCAATAAATATGCTTACTAATGATGTATGTACACGTAAGTTTTCTTTGAAATGCATTATGTTCAATATTAAGTTTCAACATTTAATCACCCAATTCACACATGGTAAGTCCTATTTCGTTTATTTGTAGGTGTTTAAAAGGTTTCATACAAATTCAAAAATGTTTAAATAAGATTAGGTAAAAATTGGAAATGAAAACAAACTTACAATAGTACAATTTGGGCTAAGCCCATGGTGGGTCTAAAAATAGACAAACAATCAGTCCAGAAGCAAATCACAGATGGACTCCAGTTGTTCCTTAATATGCATATAGAAAACGTTGGAATTAGGTTTTTACGTCTTCTATAGATTTGTTCCCCTATGTCTCTAGTTTTCTTAGAAATAACAATCAAACCATTTAAACTTCTCAATCATGAGATATAGACCAAATATCACAAGTTGCTTCAAAACAAGGGCAACATCAGGTCAAAATTTTTGATCTCAATTACCCATGTTATAAAGCCAGAATTAAGTCAAAATATCTTCTAAATATTTATACTTATATCTCTTAGGTTTCATATGAAACTGAAATCACACAATTTGGAGGTCTTTAGGCTGAGTTATGATTCAAACTATGTGGCTGGTTCAACAAACCCTAGATAAAATTTCACTACACGATAATCTCTTGTCATATTCAATCAATTCTCTACAAGATAACACCAAAATAGCATCAAAGTATCATCCCAACAACCATTACACATCCAAATGAAACTTTTTGGACATTCAAATGTACACAAATATAGAAATTAACTAAGTAACGGTCCAAACCTGAAAATTGACAAAGTAGGTCTTCTATTGCCTTTTCTTCCCTTTCTCTTTGGCTTTGCTTGACTCACCAACTAGAAACACCAAAAATATACCTCTTAATCTCATTTCCAACTTATAATTTCATTCCTTCATAAGCAAAGTAAGAAGAGATAAAGGAGAAGAGAAAATCTCTAAGTTTTACCTTGATTTTTACCTAAGATTGGCTTGATTTCTTACATGAAAGTAAGAAGAGATAAGGGAGAAGTGAAAATCTCTAACTTTTACCTTGATTTCCACCTAATATTGGCTTGATTTCTTACATAAAAAATGATGGGATAAAGAAAGTGAAATGAGAGGAGAAAAATCTAAACTTAGAACCCCCAAAATGTCGTGCATCTCCCCTCTCCATATCCCCATTCCAGAACTTTCAAGACTCACACATATGCTTAATTCCTATTGGACACACATGCTTTATTATTATTGGTCACACACGTTTTAATCCAATTGGTCCATATGTTAACTTTAGAAATTTTATATATTGGTCATTCTTCTTCTTTTACTTCCCACATTAGCCTACAATATTATAAATTAATTTCATTCCCTTATGTCTTCATTTTCTAGTGAAATAAATTTCTTGCAATTTGGTTAATTATTCTGGGAGTTATACCAAACACTACAGGCCGTTCAAAAATAGGGACAATAGTCATAACTCAAATTCAAGCTAGAATTAAAAAATCTTAGAGGCTTAATAAAATTTTTATTCCTTCATGAAATTTTTAGATCTATGTCTCTAGCTTAATTTTCAATTAGAATTATCCAATTTGGAGGTATACAGACCAAGATATGGTCAAATTACAAAGGTATGTTCATGTTGAAATGAACAAATTACCCATTACTCTTGTCTTTTACATTAAAAACCAATAAATCTCTTATTAAGATGCACTTAATTCAATATGTTCATTTCTTAATACACCTTAGACATGCTATAATACTTTCTATCTCTATTTTAGACTATTATCCACTGTATTGAATCTTTTTTGTTCTTTTCCAGCTTCTTTATATTAGTTAGTACAATATTTGACTTCCATTGTCTTTTATCCACATATCTCTTCATCACTTAGATTCTAATTAATTCAAACATACTAATTACTAAATTGTCTTTAACAAGTAAGATCCATTGATTGAAAGTTGTACTTATGTTACTGTCAATTATCGAATGATTGGTAAAATCTTGCTTACCTCTCCATAGGATTTTCAAGCAAGGTAGAAACACATCCATTTTTTTTCAAGTTTCTTAAGTTGGTCATTAAAATCTTATATATCAATTGACTATGCATAATTCCAAAGGTACTTTCTCACCTCCTCTCCCTTCCAGTTTCTATGCCAATTGTGATACATGTGTAAAGTACACATGTGTTGAGTTGCATTTTGTAAAGTCTCATCTAAAACTGTGATAAATCACTAAAAAAATTTAAAAATTTAAGTTAATAATAAAAAATGATAAAATTAATTTCATAGATATGAAGATTAAGTTAACATTTGCATATCATATATGATTGTATGTCTTTTAACATCATCCAATTTCAAACTATATGCTTTTAGATTGATGAATCAAATTTATGGATCAATGTTTACACCTCCACAATAGCCTATGCCAATAGATAAAGCCCTCTATTCCAATCCCTCCCTAATGCGTTCAATAATGACCATAAATTTATGTCTTCAAAAAGTAGCCATTTATCCTTAAAATAGGTCTCAAATGCATTTATAATATTTTCATGACATCAAAGCAAATATATAACCTTTTGAATTGCAACAAAAGATAATAAAGAATGAAATAAATGTTGTATTACTATAATTATTATTATAACATATAATTTCCTTTACTTGTAGCAAAGAAGTCTCGTGATTCCTTGTTAATTGTAATCCCATTGTGGAGTTAAGATTACTGATCTTCAACTTATGTACATATCCATACAGTATTTGGCATATTCATTGACAAAATTTGTTACCCTCTCTTTTCTTATCCTCTCTTTACGACTCCACATATATATTTTTTTCATATAACAAATATTCTTAGCTTCTGTTTACACTCTTTAACCTTCTTTTTTTTGTACATATACTATACTTTTCAAGAATTCTATTATTGAAATGTCCCATTAAAAACTTAGTATAAATCAATTTTAGTTTGTTAGTTGTGAAATAACTATAATCATATTTGTATATCTTCACTTTGAAACACTTTTTATTCTTGTCATATCTGAAATATAACTCCCATGGGTATCTTTCAACCCACCCAACCATGATCCTATCACTTTCACTCTTTTTTAACCTAAAATTGTATTATGTTTGCACTGCATAATCTATAATAGTGTCTTTAAATTCTGTCACATTTCCAAACTCTATGTGTAATCTCTAATATAAGTTGAATTTGCAACTGCAATATAATAAAGATACTATAAAATATACTCGTGGGTTTTCTTAGCTTGCCAATATTACACGTGAAAGTGTTAGTATGATATTGATGTCCATAATCAGGCAATACATTTACAAATATGATAAGGGTCACAAATGAAAAAAGTAGAGTGATGATAACTTACTAGTAAAAAGTCATATATAGGTGATGTTGTTCGTATAAAATGAACAACTACAAGCTATTAAAAAACAATTTATAGGCACCATCAAATGAGTATAAATAACAAAATAAGTTATAGACACAACAAGATTGGGATTTTTAATGTCGCAAGGACCACATCAATGTTTATCATCAAGGTTGCATGAAATGAACAATGAGTAGTTGCATGATAGGAGGAAGGAGAAGTCAAGTGATAAAGAGAGAACAATGTTGCATAGGGTGATGATGGATTAACAAACTTCAATTAGATGGCCAACGAATTGTTGGTGGTTTGATTTCTTTTAAGAGCACTTAAAAATCTTGAATAAACGATGCATACATGAATGGGATGAAATGCAATAACAACTGTAGTAGATTTATGAAGTCAAAAGTTATTTGTTTGGATTGTAATCGTCACAAATGATAAAGAAACTCTGCAAAATTTTATTATGTTGAAGGTAAAAAGTTCCTACTTGCCTAATGAACTTTAGTGTGGATTTTGTTTGACAAGTTTCTCAAGTACCTACCTATACATGAACTAATGATGTTGAATGATTATATTGAAAATTTTAGAAGTACATAGCCTTTTGAAATGGAAACTAAGAAATAACAAACAAAGTTGATCGTGTTGGACTTCTTAGTAGTCCTTTCCATTCATTTGTGGAATGGAATTTGCGTGCAATAGAGAATAAGAAGTCGCGTCATAAGGGGAAGGAGAAGTCACATGATAGGAGGACGATGTCACGTGAGGGAAATGACGGACGAATGAATTTCATATGTCTAACAAAGAAATCACGTAAGTAAGGGAGAAGATGAATTTTAAATATGTGTCGATTTTGATGATAGAATTTTGGATTAGGTTTTGGTAACTTGGAAATTAATACTCTTAATTAAATTGAAGATAATTACGATTTAGTTGGATTATTAAAGTTAATTTATGTTTATTTGTTTTAGTTATGTTTTAGTGAATATAATCATAATTACAAAAAAATTTAAATTAATTTAAAATCATTTTTATAATAGGTCCTGTTGTGTCATATATATGCCACATGAGAAAATGGGACCCTTGTTACAAATAAAAATAATAAGCTTGCTCCTACTCCAAATTTTACGTAGACTTAATCCCGTATAAATTTTTGTTAATTCAAAGTTCACTTTAAACATTTTGCAAATCTTAATGATCGTTTTGAATGTTATGAAATGTTAAAGTTTTATTTATATTTTGTAAAAATCTTAGAGTCAAAAGTGCACTTTTTGTTGGAACCAAATAAAGAAAATATTGATGGCGAAGAAGAAAAATAATTTAGAGAGAATTTCCTTCTTATATAATTGTAACAAAGTAC
>JANZLF010000002.1:20564604-20590515 GCA_026546835.1 Erythroxylum foetidum
CCAACTAGTTCTCCATCTACAGGTAAAACCTCGGCTGCCTCAGGCTCTTACAAGAGGAGCTAGCATGGAATCGAACCTGGAACCTAACGAAAGTTAAACCTCGCTCTTAACCATCGAGCCGCACCCCTTAAGGGCAGCTACTCATTCATTCAAGCAATCTGAAACCCTAAATTAGTTAAAGGGAAAACTTAAAAAGAACTAGCCAACTAATGATATGTACATTGTTTAGAAGCAAGTATGGATGAAAACTTCTTTTAGGAAAAACGTATGGAGGGTTATGTCTTAGTTTGACACTTACAATAGCAATGAAAATTATCAAGTGGTCATTTATAATAGAAACTTGGTGATAATTTCCTCCCACCCTAGCTCCAAGGTTGAGGTTGGAGGTTCAAACCTGAATTAAAAATGACTAGGTATTCGAATCATCTTCGCCCTAAGAGGGTCCTATTTTTATATATAAAAGAAAAAGAAATAAACGCTTGATTTGACCCTCATTCTTTGGTCTAATATGCACATTTGCACTGAATCTCATGCGATCAACTGACTAATTGAGGAAACGAATTTAATTAATTGGTATATATGAGTCATCGTCCTTTGTGATGGAATTATATCGATCATACATGTTGTCCTTTCTCGATGGAATTAGATGCAGGGTTACACTAAAAAAATGTGCTTTCCGTCGTTAATTTTTAACGATAATTTTTTTGTCGTTAAATTTTCGTCGCTAATTCATATTTTTCTTGTAATGTTAAGTGAAATATGCATGCATGGTGAAAGCTGTAATACTAATAAATATTTAACAATGGGATTACTTACGGATTCACCCATAATTGGATAGCATTTAGCATGAATTCGGATGAAACTTTCAACGTATAGAGTAGTTGTACAACAATTATATATTGAGTCTTTTCACAGCCAAAAATGTCAAGGAGTTGGTTTAGTTGAGCAGATAATAAGCTGTCTGTCACCAAGGTGATCTCGTAAAGTGTGGGTTTGACTCACTCGTTTGGTCATTCCGAATCAGAGAATAAAAGATCGATGTTGGCGTGTAATTCATCAAGATATACAATAGGGTTTTGGTACTGAAATAATTACTTTTGATGGATCGCAATGAACCTATAATATATATGTTATTATTTTATATATTGCATTACACCTTGTGCTGAATTAATTAAAAGATAAAAACAAAATGCAGAACAAAAGAATGACATAAATAATATAATTTCTGAGTCTAGGTCACAACCAAAATGTGTGTAAAATTGTTGACAAAGGAGAAGAAGAAGAAGACAAATCTAGCCCCTCATGGGGTAGCCTAGCGGTAGAAAGGGGGAGAAGATTGTGAGAGAGGTTGTGGGTTCGAACCTTGGGAGGAGTAGCCTCTATTTGAGGTGTTGTAATCCCTCTGATAATGATAACCTATCATTTGGATGCAGGTACCTCTGATATTAACTAGGATTAGACTCAGATTTATCCATCTATGAATCTGAGTGGGTGGCTCATAGGTCCCAGGTAGTCGGGCCAAGCTCGAACCCTAAGTTATCCAAAAAAAAAAAAAGACAAATCTATATTTATTTGCAAGTGTATGTTGTTGTTACATGAGTAATTGACAGTTGAGCAGATTTTCTTCATTCTAGTGAGGCGATATTTAGGACCAAGGTCTCCCATTCAACGGACATTATTTCCCACATACCCCTTCTTCACTACCAGTTTCATGCAATTAGCCTCTACTCTATGCATGTATAAAAATCACCTCCCTCTCCTTTCTTTATCATTGTTATTATTTAATTGCTATATTTTCCTTTATTTCTGTTCCTTCTGTCATCTTTAAACTTTGTGCAGCTAGCTTTCGCTGATCCACATCGCCCCGTCCCTTACTCCAGAAAGAGTCTCTTAATAATTGAAACCCATCCCACTACGTACGTACCTCGAAGCAGCTAACAAGGATATTCACTTCCCAGCTCTCTGCAAAAGAAGAAAAGGTTTGTTACTTCCTTCATCTTCCCGTTTCATAACCCTTTTCCTTCGTTTTGTTGGAAAGCATTAGTTTCCGTCAAGATTATATGATTGATTGTTAGCATAAGACAGACTTGATTATATGAGAAGTTTTGGCTTTAATTTGACATCAGTTATCTGCTTTCCACTTCCATTTCAAGGTGTCTAATCTATGATATGTCAGATATGATCACAACCTGCATGTAACAAGATAAACGAAAGAAGCCTTCTTTTTAACAGAAACTGAGATTCAACGCCTACTGAAAATTGAGATAACACCACAAACTCTTGCATGCCGATATACAGTAGTTCTCAAGCTTATTACGACATAAATATCAGCCATGGGTGAGGTTAAACGTATGTAGGTTAAGGTTCTATGTAAGAACTCTTGTGTATGGACTGTATTTTGGCAGACACATAAACCTGTATATTCTAAGCGGGTTTAGAAACTACAATTCTTCGCCTAGATTTAAGGTTCCTGCAAAACATAGTGAATCACATGTTTAAAATTTAAGTATTTGATGATGATCACTGATTCACTATAGAGATGGGTTCGCTACTTTTTGTGCACATTATTACTTGCATTCTTTCGTTCTGATCTATAGTGTACGTCGACCAGGTCAACAGGCAGATTCAGAACAAGAGATCCGCGATGGCTGGAAACGGTCAGCTGTCAGTTCCACCAGGTTTCAGGTTCCATCCAACAGACGAGGAACTCCTGTACTATTACCTGAGGAAGAAAGTCTCTTACGAAGCAATTGAGCTCGACGTTATCAGGGAGGTGGATCTCAATAAACTTGAGCCATGGGACCTCAAAGGTTTTGATCCATGTTTCCCCGCTCTGCTTTTCTCTACCTATTTATACATATCTCTTCCCATTAATAAGTAAAGTTCAATTTCAGATTATCAATTTGGTGGTCATGCGTATTATATACAACTTTTCAATTATATATTAAATGTATTGTTCTTGGTTGATGATCGCGAGCTAATTTCTAATATAAACATCGTGGGAATTCAGAAAAATGCAGAATCGGGTCAGGCCCTCAAAACGAGTGGTACTTCTTCAGTCACAAAGACAAGAAATATCCTACGGGAACAAGAACAAATCGTGCAACAACTGCTGGCTTTTGGAAAGCAACAGGAAGAGACAAAGCCATCTACCTAAGCAACGCCAAACGGATTGGCATGAGGAAAACCCTAGTTTTCTACACTGGACGTGCTCCTCATGGACAAAAGACTGACTGGATCATGCACGAGTACCGCCTAGATGACGACAATTCCGAGATTCAGGTAGCAAGATATACAACTCACGATGCGTATCCTCTTTTTCTCATAAAGTAGCTGATACTAATTAACAATTCTATGGCTATTTAGCAGGAAGATGGGTGGGTTGTTTGCAGGGTTTTCAAGAAGAAGAATCAAACTAGAAGTTATATGCCTCATGAAGCCACCGAAGAAGAAGATTACATTATTCACATGAAGGATGGAGCTACTTCTTCTGTTCCAGTACAGGAGACAAAGAAAAACCATATGCAAGCACCTTATGATTGTTCTTTTGATGGTTCCATGCATCTACCGCAGTTATTTAGTCCTGAATCAGCTGCGGGTGGTGTTTCCTTCATATCACCCGTCTCTTTGAACACCATGGATATGATTGGGTGCTCGCAGAATTTGTTGAGGCTGACATCTTCATCGTCTAATAGTTGTGCTCCTGCGCAGCAACCAGAAAGATTTACCGGTGATTGGTCGTTTCTGGACAAGCTTCTTGCATCTCATCAATCTATCGACCATCTCTCTCAAGGGAGAGGCCAACCATCATCACAAATTCTTGGTGCGGGTACTCCAATTCAGAAGTTTTCTCTACCTTGGCTCTAAGGATAACATTAATTTCAGACATTGTCCATTTTGCTATCTGCATGTTTCCATTCCTCAAATATTTCATATCATGTCATGTCGTGGAGCATATATACAACTTCTTCCTCAGTTACAATTCATCGTGAATGGAAGCCTAATTTCAGAAAAACCTGATAGAGAAACAAAAATTGATTAGAACAACACGACAAATCCTACTTAATTTGCTAATGCCTTCAAAAATCAAAATCATGTTATCATCCTTTGTTTAGTTTACTATTACTCTCATATTTCCTATGAATATGATTTGTCATGTCAGAATAAAAAATAAACAGTTATATTATAAAGGATACAGATTTTAAAAATACTATAGCACAAATTTCATCAAATATAGTGATGTCAATATAATAAAACATTCTATATCTAAGAAAATTTTCTTTATAAGAAAAGTTTGTATGTATTCACTATATTACAATCTAAAGAGCATATAGGATTTGATCTTCTAAATAAGCATTAAATTATATTTTATGGTAAATTTAATACTTATGCTTATTAATTGTGTAGATATTTACAATGACAAAATTTTGGGAATATAGGTCGAGTGTTTCGTTTATTGCGAAATTATCGAATATATATTTTCAATCAATTGAATCATAGTTTTCTAAACAATACTAGCTTTTACTTATATCAATCTATGACATGTTTATTTTTAATAGCGTTAGTATACTTTTATGAATTAACATTTTTTGTAAAGAGAAGAAAGAATTTGAATAAAATTACTGTAATTAGTAAATATTTGATAAATTTGATATTCTTAGAGTAAATATCTCAATACTTAAATGTACGATTTGCACCAAAATTTGAAAGTTTTAAGAAACGAGCATAGTACTCTCACTGGACTAAAGGGCTTAGTCGAAGTAGATGATTAAAAATAATCTTCTCATTTAGGGAAAAATATAAAACCAAAGTTAAACTACGAGATTGGTTCATAAGTCGACTCACCTTACACATAACTTACCCATCCCTTAATCTCTATAACTACTAACAAAACTTTAAAGGCTGCTAGAATTATACCATTTTTGTTGATTTAAAGTAGAATATGAATCATTCTTATTGAGAATAGATTGTTTTCAACGTAGAATTTCACTAAAGAGATTATATCATCCTATAGGAAAACCAACTTTAGTTGAATAGGAATTGATGAAATGGAATTTCTTTTAATTATTCCTTCACCCCCATTTCAGGGATACTGAATTTTTTTTTCTTTTTTCCTTTATATTTAGTTTTTTAGAAGATAAATAAATAACTATCATTGTCAATTAAGACAATTACAAGACTATAGAAACAATAGTTATGAAACTATAAGGTTAGTGTTGGAAATAAATTCAAATTTTTAGAGTTGTTTAAATTCCTTTAGAATAGGTTTTAGATTATCTTAGAATAAGTCTTAGATTATATTTGATCTTATCTAGTTAGGATTTAAACTTTTGAATTTGATTTGTTTTATCTAGAGATTAGCTAAGGTTGTTATTTCATTCTCTATATATTTAGACTTTTATGTCAATGTAAAGGTGAACCCATGAATAAATTCTCTCTTGTTTTATCTCTTTCCTTTTCTATTTTTTAGATAGCTTCCTATTATCAAAATTTCAACAGTTAGTATACTAGTCCTCATAGTAAAGCTAGATTAATCAAGAACAAACAAGGCTTGATTACTTCATGTCCCAATTATGCTTTATAAAAGAACTTTGGCTATCAGTAACTTGATTGGTTATCAAAATATATTTGACCTAACAACAAGTCATACTTACGACAACATATTTTTTTGTGTAAACATCCCTCAAACTTATTTGGTTTCTTTCAAACCAAATCGAATAGACAGAATAAGTTACCATTAGAATCAGGCATTTCCTATCTCCTCCAATCCTTTTATAGAGATTTTTAACCCAAACCAAAATATATTCGTAGTCATTTTTAGGACAAACTAAATTTATTTTGTAATGCATCATTGCCCATATTATAGAAGAAAACCAACATTTGAAGAACAGGTGATTAGCAGTTTCGGGTAATGTGTTACATAGGACACAAATCTAATCATTGCTTCCCTTCACTCTATCTTTGGTCTTCAACCTTCCTCTAGCTGCCAACCAGGTTACAAAAGAAGCTTTAGGTATCAAGGCTCCTTTCTATACTACATTATACCAAGGAACACTCAGATAATGGGGCCTCATACCTTTCAAGTAAGAAGAGTTGGCGAATTCTCTATGACGGCTAACAGACCATATTTGTTTATCCTTGATGGATGAAATATGCATTTATCTAGGGAGATAATCTTGAAATATGTCAACTCTTCTTCCTGTGTTCATCCACTTATTGTCAACAATAATATGTGAGATCTTAGTGTTAATTCTTCATCTACCTAGTAGAGAAAGTAGCTCAACTCTCTTAATCAGTGGACTATAAGGTGTCCACTTGTCAAACAAAATTCAAGAATCTTCACCATTGCCAATTTGAATTTTGATGAGGGGAAAATATTGTATCTATGTCTTAAAATGTTGATGAAAGTCAAAGAATGCTACATCTTTTGTTCCAATTGCCAAAAATTAGAATTGCTCAAATAGTCGACATTTATCCATTTTCTCCATAAAGTTTCTTTATCATTTAGAACCTTCCAAATTCTCTTGAAAATTATCTTGGTTTGGACCAACTGAAAAGAAACTAGTCCCAGGCCTCTTTATTGCTTCCTCCAGCAAAGATGGTCCCATTTCACCTTATTCCCTTTGGAATTTCCTGTTTTTCCATAATGGAGGAAATTCTTCATGCATCTTTTAATATCTTTAATGATTTTCTTTGGAAGAATCAGGCGTGAGCTCTAATGATAGTGTAGGTTGTTTAGAACTGAAATAATTAGTTGAATACTCTCCACTTAAGAAAGAAATAGGTTTTGTCAGGCATTAATCTTGCTTTTATATCTTTCCAACAACATCAAGCAATCATAGTACTTCAACTTCTCGGAGGATAAAGGCAACCTCAAATATTTGAAGGAAAGAATTTGGATATTAAACTAAATATCTCCTACAGATTATTAGTATTAGTGACATCCTAAGAAAAGTACATCTTGCTTTTCAGAAAGTTAACTTTCAAGCTAGAGATTCTGCAAAACTTAGTGAGGGATTTGTGCAAAATTGATATTAACTTTTGATCTGCAGCATAAAACATCATTAAATCATCGACAAAACTAAAATGAGTGAGTTACAATACCTCAAATTTGTGATGATAGGAGAATTCTAAATTTTCCAAAGTTTCATATTTGACAATTTTTTAAAAATTTCCATAGAGATTGTAAACAGATATGGTGATAGAGGATCACCTACCTTATCCCATTAAAGCCTTTAAAGAGCTTGTTGGGGGATCCATTTAAAGGCACATTATAAGAAGGTATTGTGATGCACTCCTTAATCTAAAAGGTGAATTTAGAAGGAATACCAAAGCATTCCAGACCAGATACAAACTATAATTGATATTATCAAAAGCCTTAGAGAGATCAATTTTGGAGTACAACCTTTGATTGATTTATTGGAGTTGTAATGCTTTATTAGCTCCTCAATTAGTAGGATACTATAAAAAATTGCTCTACCAAGAATGAAAGCACCTTGAGATTGATGAATCATAGAGATAAGAGAAACTTTAAGTTTGTTTACCAACAATTTCACTATCACCTTATAAACTACAGTATGTTGCAACAAGACACAAGTTTGAAGTTATTTAGGAAGACAACCTACGGAACTTTGGGAATAAAGCAAATGTATGTGACATTCATCTCCCTCAACATCCTACCTAAATGTAGGAATTCTTGCACACCACAATAAGAAAAATTCCAGTTATATTCCATGTGCATTAAAAAAAAGCATTGTATCTATCAGGACCAGGTGCTTCCTTGGATTTAAAGAGAAATGAATATCCTTGATCTCCTAACTAGTGGCAGGCAAATGCAATGATTCCAGATTAAATCAAGAGGTGACCCATTCACATCACCCAAATCCTATAGGCAAGTCTTTCTAGGCCTGTTTAAAGCTATTAGTTCTATATAAAATTTAGCAACCATCATTTCAATCAAAGAAAAATTAGTAACCAATTGGTCATTACAATTAAGTAAACTTATAATTTTATTAGAGTTTCTCCTAGCAAAAATAGAGTTATGAAAGAATTTTGAGTTAGAATCACCCTTCTCAACCACAACTTTCTTGTCTTTTTCATCAACATTGAGTTATGATATGCAAGAGCCGTGATATACTCCTACAATTTCATATTTTCTTCATACTGCAAATTTAGGTTATAAGGTGCTAGTTAAGAGGCCCATTGAACTCCCCTTTTTTTAGATCCTCCTTAGCCTTTGGTAAATTCCTTTATATTAGAGAAGCTCTTATTTTTAGAAATATATTAAGTTTTGATTTTAAAGCATGAAGCTTCCTTATGAACTGATAAGATTTATAACCCTGGACATCACTGGACCATGCTTCACTAACCAATTCCATGAAACCATCCTTGCCAGAAAGGAAATTAAAAAATCTAAAAGGCTCATTTATTTTCCTTTTGGTGAAGATATGTATGATCTCCACGAAGGAGTGATCTAAGAATAATGATGATTCGAACGGTATATCAAAATTTGGAAATGATCTCAACCATACTTGATTAGATATGACCATATCAAGCTTCTAATTTATTAATGCATCGCCTTTCTATTTGTTACTCCAAGAGAGTATGTTGCCTATATATCTCAAATTAATGGCATCAGTCTTTGACATTACCCTTTCTAGCTTACTGCCCAGTTTGAAAAGGTTAATTATATCATCTTGAGCTTTAGATGGAGACAAAACACAATTTCAGTTCCTAACAGTAATCCAGGGATTGACCATCTTACTATTGATACTCTATAGATCATTCCATAACTTAGACCTTTGGACCTCGAAGTTAGAAGCATAGATGATGATCAACTCAAATACTATATCAGAATCATCAAGCCTGTATAAGAGATGAACATATTGATAAACTTTTTGCATCTTAGGTCTGGTCAACCCATGAACTTTTTTCATAATGTCACTTCTCAAAGTAAGACCGAGTATCCTGGAATACAGCAAACTCCATATCATCAAATCACTCATCAACAACACAAATGCTTAAGCAATCCCATACGAAACATAAAGGTCATGATACGACCCCTTGACCTGAGTTTTTACATAAATGGACAATAAGCATTTAAGGGGATAATTGATACTCTTCATCCTAAGGCAAAAGGGTGCAAAATTAAAACACTTGGAAGGTTTAATCATATATTCTCAAATAAAAAATCAGTTTGCCTTAGATGTGAAGTACTTGGGTCCTAAGGTTATCAAACTAATATTTCATATACTTTCCCAGAATATATGGCGTCATACATATTTCAAGAATTAAACAAAGAAAAAACATCCAAGAATCAGTGTCCTTTCTCAGAGTAGTAATGAACTGATAAGTAAGTTGACACGTTGATCTTTTGATCAAAGTTGAAATACGTACATATCTCTTGAACAACTAACTAAAAGTCTGTCTGAAAGTGAGATCCTAATTGCCATCCAGTATGTCAGAAAAAGCCCTTTTTTATTTGCCTTCCTCGAACCTACATTTAGAAAATGGGATGCAAAAATCTCCACAAGCTGCATATAATGAGATTTCTGACGTGCAACGAGAATCATCTGGATGTTAGGGATCCTAGTTCTTCTTAAGGCAGCCAAAACGCCATGGATATGAAATCAACGAACAAGAATGTGATGCTTCACCTTGAGCCCTGTGTTCCTTTCATAAACTGGGAAACAACACAGACTCTGTATTTTGGATCCACCATGTTCTATAAAAGCGTCCTTTTGGGAGCTAAAATACCTATCCATACTCTCAGACTCTATAGACAGAATGTAAGACAACCTAAAGGACCTTCAAAATTTGTTGCAACAAGAAACACCATTGAAATCGTTAAAGATGCACGCCATTGCCATTCTCATTACTATTGCCATTGCCATTCTCATTACTATTGCCATTGCCATTGCCATTGCCGTTGCTATAAATACCGTTAAAATGCAAGGACCCATTGGAAGGCTTAAATGTGCTGCCATTCTGGTAACCTTTAAAAGTTGATTTTCCATTACCCATTCCATTTGGCAAAGTCTTGATTCCAGACCCATTATTCTGCAGCGCTGTATCCAGTTGCCCACATGCTGCTGCTATAAGTCCTGTACAAATGCCAAAGGAAATATGAAGTTATGATCTGCCCAAGTGACCATAACAATCACAAGATCATGCTTGGCCTAAATCAGAATAAACTATTCTCAGAAAGCTCAGACCAGTTAACAACAATGAGTTGTAATGGTCCTGCTCCATCCAGAAAAGTATTAACAAAAATTTTGTTAATAGAAAGTCCTCCCACATTAACTTGTTCAGAACTAGTCCGACATGAGATCAATAACCAGTTTACAGGCAATATAGCCAGACTGCTAATCAAACCCATAGTTACAATAAACTTCATCGAAAGTAATCGGCATTACCTAAGAAAAGAGGAGAGGGTTTTCCTGGCCTAGATTTAAACTCAGGATGAAATTGAACACCAACGAAGTATGGATGGCCAAGCAATTCAACAATCTGGATGCAAAACAAACAATACAATGTCTTTAACCACCCAAGACAATGAAATGGAGATTCAGACACTTGTTACGTCCATCAATCCAAGTTATACTCACTTCCATACGTTGGTCAGTTTCATCTCTACCAACAAATGCAAGGCCGGCACTTTCAAATTGGGCTATCATTTCAGGGTTCACCTACAGATCACGAAATATAAGATCAAAATCCACCGCGTTCATTCTCCACTAAAGATTATGGGCAGAAATTACCTCATATCTGTGCCTGTGACGCTCATCAACAAACTTAGCATTGCCATACCTAGTCATGATTCCACACAGCAAAATGTTAACAAGACAGCAAATTGTTTGACCTTTTCATCTCTCAAAATGATATTTTATCGATGTATTCCACATGATGACATGATTATGAAGTCAGAAAGATTCCACAATAATGAACCATATACAGATAACAAATTAATGGAGACACATGCTGCAAGTCTTACAGTTTTGCATATTTACAATCAAGAACTTCGAAAAATGTCCTTAGTCTTACAATTTTGCAGATTTACAATCAAGGACTTTGAAAAATGTCCTCCTTGATCCTAGACGCATAGTGCCTCCCATGTGAGTTTTAGAACCCTATAGAGAAGAGATTTGCATAAAAAAGCTATAACGGAAATTTCATATACGTCAGTCCAATACAAACATGGTCAACACTCAGTTAAACAAATATACCTCTGGCATGAATATTACACAGGGATTTAAAGTATCAAGATCAAACTCTGTACTGTTTGCATCTTGCATGCCAAGAACCGATCGTGCAAATTCAATGACAGCAATTTGCATTCCTAGACAAATGCCCAGAAAGGGAACTTTCTTCTCCCGTGCATACTTTGCAGCAAGAATTTTTCCTTGCACCCCTCTGTCCCCAAAACCCCCTGGAACCAGAATACCATCAGCTCCCTGAAAAAAAATATAATTTAAACACAAAAATGAGGATCAGTGGGAAAGCAGCCGCAGAATATTGGCCAAAACGAAGGTAGAAAAACTCCACATGAGGGATGCCATGGAACTAACTTTCAAGAGATCCCAAGCAGCTTTATGGGAATCAGGTGCCTGATAAGAGTGAATACTAGTTAAAATATGATATTGGTAATGACTATAAACTAGTACAAAGACTTCTTTACTCTTTCTTCCTTTTTTTCTCACTGACCTCAATGGCAGTAACATCTTCTAGATCACCAGCTGGAACCCATTCTATGATAAGCTTACGCCGACAAGAAACAGAAGCATGCAAAAGAGCCTGTCACAAAAGGACTCGTCGCTTCAGAATCTGATATTGTCTACGTGTTGCAATATATCCAAATCCAAAAGAAGAGCACATAATCAAGTAGATAACATCCAATCAAATTAAAAATCCTAATTCCTACAGAAAGCAATGGAAACAGAATAACTTGCATAGTTGATAAGATGTACGAATTAGAAGAAGTTCAAATCTTTTCTTAGATGACATTACTTAAGTGCATCTAAGCTTTACTATTTGAAGTCTTATGGAAGTTAGAATCAATCTTTCAAGTTTTTCCAGTCTATACACAAGACGTTATGGGACAAATTCCACTAACACTTACTCTAGTTGAAAATCTTATTCCTTTTTCTTTTCTTACAAAGAATGAAATTACTTTGTACTTTCTTATACTACATTGAACACATAACTGGACAAGTGCAAGTGATTAAGGGTATAGCCACTACCGCAACTAGCAGTGTATACAAAAGAAGACATATGTGACATTCCATAGTCTGTCACCACCCCGCAATATCTTAAAATTCCCTCCCTGACACCTTATGTGAAAGTAACTGGCAATAAAAGGTACAGAATTATAATCCTACTACAGCAAATAACAATTGAAGCAGATAAGAATCAAAAACTTTGTAATTTGAAAAAAAAATGTAGATCTTGGTTTCATTATTATGACCATTCTCAACAATATATCTGATGGCTAAACTTCGATTAAAAAAAAACAAAGACAGGAGAAACAACAATAAAAATCCATCTGGTAGAACCGCCGTCATTTTAACATCCTAAACATGTCACAAAAACTCAACAGACAAAAAAAAATCCTATGGAGATGCCTGCAATTGTTAGGATGAAATCAGAAAAGCAGTTTTTGAAAAGAATTGAGAAGACAAAAAAGAAGACTAAGATAAGCATGATACATATCTGAAATCATTACCTTCAGAACAGAGAGGTAAGAATCTGAAAGGCCAGTGTATTTTCCTACCATGGCAATTCTAACCTGCAATTGATGATTATGGGTATGACTACTTTTGGACAATAAACAAGTTTCAGATTACCCTTGAGATGCTTATGCCTTACAGGATCATGCAGGATGTCACAAAGTTTTGTCCTCGTTGTCCACTCCAGTAAATCAGGTTGCCTGGCAACACTGCAAATTGTAGTCATGCATTAGTAAAAGGAAACAAGCAAACAATGTTAAGGGGACCATTATCAGATAGAATGACAAGGCAAACTAGAGCGGAGCAAATCATAATAAGAACAAGGAATGAGTTTATGTGACAAACCCCAAAAGGTTTAGCTCCTTCAAGATCGCTTCATGTGCTTTCTGATCCTAATCATTTAAAATGGAAAAATCAAAAAGAGAATAAAAGAAAGATTTCAAGCTCATGTTCAATGACTAGTTGAAAACATCTGTTTAAAAGCATTAAAACCAACTTACTCTCAATAGTAAAGGAACATCCCAGATGTTTGGAACATCATAAAGAGTAACAATGTTTTCAGCCTGTATAAAAGTCAAATATTAAAAAACAAGTATGATTGCATAATAAGGATGAACAAAAAAACAATGGCATTCAATTTCTGGTACCGGCACATGGCAAAATTGTGAAATTTTTTCTTTAACATTGTCATCAAGTGCCTGTCAAGAATTTTAGAAACTTAAGAAATACTAACCAGGGTAAGCAATATAGGAATCTTAAGTGCAAAGAGAAAGAGAAAAAACCTTCGCACTACGACAAGCTAGAATATTTGGTGTCAGCCCAAGGCCTCTAAGCCCACGCACACTGTGCTGGGTAGGTTTTGTTTTCTTTTTTAACAATCAAAGAAAGAACAAAACCAGTGTGTTATAAAGTACACAAGTCAAAATGATCTGGAAATGTATACTGCATCAACCTCTCAATAGGAAGTTAAAATCTGTAATTAATGCCATCCAAATAGATTTAAAGTTCAAGCTATACCTGTTCACCAACAACATTGAGAACAGGAACAAGGCTGACATGGATTAAGCAGAAATTGCCAGGACCTAGAAAAATAGCAGCCCAATATCAGAATACCACTATCAATGCTCATCTGAAAAAGAAACTGATTCAATTTAACTCTTCAATCAGATGACGGAGCTTATCAAATTACCTACGTGATAAGAAAATTGGCCAAGTGCCTCGACAAACCACATAGATTCAATATCACCTGCATGAAATGAATTGTGATATATGCAGGAAGGTAAAGATGTTATCTGGTTAAGCACAAAATAGAAAACCAAAGAAGTACCTATAGTTCCACCCAATTCAATGACACAAACATCAGGTGGACCTTCTTCCCCATCAACTGGAATAAATGCTACTCGTTCAATCCACTCTTGTATAGCATCTGTTATGTGTGGCACCACCTGGAATAACAGCAACAACAGCACAATACCTTAAGCATATAATATATGAAGAAATGCTCAAAACAAGGAAGACTAATAAGAAACAAACCTGAACAGTCTTTCCAAGATAGTCTCCTCTTCTTTCTTTGTCGATAACAGACTGTCAGATGAAGACAAAAAATCAAAAAAAGAAAGAAAGAAAGAAAGAAAGAAGAAAATATGATGATGCATTAGGCTTCTAGTAACAGTCTGCTAATGACCTGGTATATCTTTCCGGTTGTAATATTGTTGTCACGAGTTAATTTGATATCTAGGAATCGTTCATAATTGCCAAGGTCCAAATCCACCTTTTAGTCACCAAATCATCTCAACGTTGAGTTTGTGAAGTACATTAAAGGAGTATCGTCAGCATAATTTATTTGGTTTTCAATTTACCTCACCACCGTCATCTAAGACAAAAACCTCTCCATGCTCAAAAGGAGACATAGTTCCAGCGTCAGTGTTTAGATAGGGGTCTGCAAATATTTCAAAGTCAGGGATAAGACAAAAGGTCGACATCATAAGAGAAATGATGGTGATGATAAAAACTCACTCGTCAGGAATTACTTTAAGTACACATAATGATGTGATTGCCATCCTAAAAGTGAATGGGATCCCCAAAAGCTAAAGCACAGAATTAAGTTGTTGAAGAGGTTTCTGTTGCGTACCTACACTCTTCATTTTTTTCAAACTTATTTGCATAAAAACTTAAACTAGAGAGAAAAAAAAAAGTCTTGGATTTAGCAAACGTGGAGAAACAAATTATTGCAACTTATTTCCTATCCGTAACATGATTTTTTTTTTCCCTGTTTTCCTTAACCCGAAAGGAATACTACAATAGTGTATTGATAGTTTAGGAATAAAAACACCAAAATTTAAAAAGAAAAGATGATTTTTTTTTCTTATTCAAATTACTAAAATCACTTTCAACACTAGAGAATTCATCTTCTTTTTTCATAATAGTTCTTCCAGACACAGAAAGCTCTAGTTCAACAGGTATATGCGATTGACTTTATACAAAAGGATGAAAAGAAACATAGGATAAAAAATAAAGGCACAAGAACTTCGATGGTAAGCTTCAAAAGAATCTTAAAGAAAGCTCCCAAATTTTCCTATCAAATTAAGAAGCCTAATAATTAACCACATAATGAAGCAAAAAAGAAAACGAAATGCCAAAGTTGGTAGACAATTAGAAATGTCCATTGCTTAAAACAACACACAATTAACAATGCTAAGCTAACATATTAAAGAAAAACACAGTTAACAGCACCAAGATAAAGCTAGGAATGGTGTTATATACCAATTTTAATAGAAGTAACACGAAGACCGCAAGCTTTAAGAAGAACTCCGATGCTGCTGGCTGTAACACCCTTCCCAAGTCCACTGACCACTCCTCCAGTCACCAATACGTACTTCATTGTGTATTTCCAAAACCCAATAAATAAAAAAAAACTCTTTTTAACTTGATCCTGCTGCTGACACTGACGTTCAACAAAAACAAAAACACAACATATGAGTAATTGATAGTTGGATTACTAAATTGCTCTGACATCGATTTAGACATTAAAAAAAAAAGTCCCCAAAAAAGAGAAACTTGCAATAAACAGGGAAGCAATGCTAATAACAACAATAATGGACTGCTTATCTGTACCTAAATATGAAGGAAAAGAGTCTGACGGAAGGAATGAAGGAGGAGGAACACACGGAGATACTTATATATACATCGTAATAAGTAGATGACAACAAAAAACAAGAGTAAAGATGAGGAGAAGAGATATTATGAACACTGTGAGTAAAGTTGGCAAAAGATAATTAGAAACCACCTTGTGTCTATTGACGGTCTTCACAAAGTTCCCACAACCCCACCACCCCAGCCTTCAGTTCCCACGGTAATCGGAATGAAAGCAAAAACAAAATACAGTACGAGTCGAGAACAGCAACAACAACTCTCTTGTTTCAATTTTGTGCAAGGGGCGGCGGCGGGAGGATATGATATGATGACTCGACGTCTCCCTCCATTTCTCTTTTCTTTTCCTACTTATAATAAATATTCTTCGCTTCTTTTCCTAGCCAGTAGATAGTTTTTTAGGGTTCTTTTTTTTCTTTTTTATTCCTCCAGAAAAAGAAATAAAACATTTTTCCTTTTCCAAAATAAATAAAAACCAATTAGTTTTAAGTTTTTATTTATTCTTTTTCATGTTTTAAATGTAATCATGCATTGCCTTAAAATTAATAAATTTAGTTTAATTAAATGTTGTTATAAATTTAGATTTTATAAAAAATGTTAATTTAATTTTTATAGACTATGAATATTATTTCATGTATAGTAATATAATTACTAAACTTTTAAGAATTACGAATTTAAATTTGAAAATTAGTCTTATTTCGCGAATTAAAACAAAATTTCCACGTAGGCGTGACAAAGACTCGGTCATAGTCAAGTACCTATCTGTCATCGGCCATCCTGTTTTCTACTACTATATTACAAGATTTTACATTGTCCACAAGCCTATTATATTAGTTATCCTTTTACTTAGATCACGTCCTGTACTGAAGTTTCAGGTTTGAGTCTTGAGAATAGAGTCGCACTCGTGAAAAAGAGCTTTACCACTTATATGATCCAACCTGGCTCGAATCTGAATTAGTCGATTGCCCTTGTGTATCTTGTCTCTCTTCCTCCACTTTACCTAAGATTTCACAAATGGAACCAATATATTATCACACAAATTAAGTCCAGTTATACACTGTGGTCGGATTCATGGATTATGATAATGAAAGACAAAGAGTGAGATATATACATACTTAGCTGTTCATATTTGGACTCGACTCAACGCTATACGGCTAAATTTGGAACTTGGAAGTTTTAGACAATTCGGATGTATCCTTTATGCCCTCGAGTGTTGGAGCAAACGAAACGGACATGAATGTTGGATTTTGTTTTACTTAGGATGCCATCCAGTGTTCTTCCAGAAAATATGGATGTAGTAGATTAAGTTCATCGAACTCCAAGTTATCGAAGAAGGATGCCTAGTGCCTACTCTCTGACTGCAAAATCTAAACCTTTCGCATAACGACGCCCAGGTTCAATTGCATGATGTTGTGGGAAACAAATAATGTACGTATATAGAGAGCCAGAAATCTACAGACTTCTTCGATAACAAATGCATGTTAACTGTATCCTGGCTGGATGTGTATTTGAGGCTTCAGACAGCGAACTACCTTGTATAAAAAGTTAACAGAGTAAGATTGTCTTTCATTTTGAACTGAAAAATAATGGATATCTGTAGCTTCTTTGACCATATAGCATAGCTGTCAGGGATGAATCCTTCAGTAATCCAGCCAAATCCGGATTCTCAAAGTTTTCACCAAAAGATGTCCTAATCCCCAGTCGTACTTTGCTTTTAACTTCCGAAGCGACAACCTTATCCTGTCTCAAAAGGGCTATATACTATTGGTATGATCTGTAGTACATTTTTGTACCGGTTCCAGTCTTTCCTCCTACTGTCGACAACTAGTTCTAGATTTTAGCGCCATTCGCAAATGTATGCTCGTCACGCAAAACTCCAAGCTCAACAACTTCAATAGCAAGTAACAACGAAAATGCAAACAATTGTAAGACATAACGACATCAACCAAACAATTGTAAGAAATTTCAACGTCAACCAATTTTATACTCTTCTACTTATATTTCCATTCTTCATCTTATCCACCTCTCTCATGTCAGCAATTGTGCCTGTCAACAATTGTTGGCTGGTACTACCATGCCTAATACAGCCAAATATATTTTTGCCTATAATAAGGTAGGAGTTGCATAAAGAATTGCACAACAAGTAAAGAAGAGAGAAGAAAAGTAAGGTGAGAGAGAAAAAGAAAGAGAAAGAGAGATAAAAATATTATGTATATTTTTTAGTCTAGTTTTTCTTTGTCATTCTTCAGTTTTTTTCAGTAATAAAAATCTTCTATCCTTACCCGTAGTTTTAAACCCTAATTTTGGAGTTTTCTACGTAAAATCTGTGTTAGTCTTATTTAGCTGTGAACCTGTTCTAATCTGGTCGATTTTCACAACAAGTGGTTATCAGAGTAAGGTGAGAAAATTACGACGAATTTTTTAACGTAATCCGTTCGAAGCTCCAGTGAGCACAGTAAAAATTAGTGAATAGTAACCAAAAGATGACAACTGTTCATTCATTTATTTTTGCATTAAACTGTACAATTACTGTAATTCAAGTATACAGTACTATTCACGTGTACGATACTATTCATGAGTATGGTACTTTCGTGATAGAAGCAATGATAGCAAAATTTGAGATTGAAAAGTTCAGCGGGAGTAATTTCTCATTATGGAAGTTGAAGATAAAAGCAATCTTGAAGAAAGATAATTGTATGGCATCTATTAGTGAACGGTCAGCTGGAGTCACAGATGAAAAATGGAACGAGATGAATGAAATGTTATAGCTAATATTCAAAGCTTTAGCTGATGGAGTATTGTCCAGCATAGAGGAAAAGAAGACTAAGAAGAAAATATGGGATCATCTCACAAAATTGTACGAGGCTAAATCACTCAACATCAAAAAAATTTTGAAGAGAAAACTATACACTTTATGCATAGCGGAATTCACTTCAATGGCGGAACACTTAAATATTTTAAATACTTTATTTTTCCAACTCACATCATTGGGACACACAATAGAGATAAATGAATGTATAGAACTTTTACTTTAAAGTCTACCAGATTCGTATGATTGACTCGTCATCAATTTAACAAACAACACAGACACTCTAGTCTTCGACAATATTGCAGTTGCTATTATGGAAGAAGAGCATCGACACAAAAGTAAGAAAAACAGGCTGACAAATTCGTAACAAGAAGAGGCTTTGACCATGACGAGAAGAAGATTAATGGAATGTGACCCAAGTGGGGGTCATAATTATGGTAGATCAAAATCTAGGAGTAAGAAAAATTTCAAGTGCTACAATTGTGGCAAGAAAGGCCACCTAAAGAAGGATTGTTGGAATCTAAATAAGAAGATTCTATTCCTCAAGGAAATGCAGAAAATACTTCAGATGATGGAGGTGCAATGGTCTATGAAGCAGCAATGACTATTGAATGTAAGAGAAGATTTGTTGATGTATGATTTTTCAATTCAACAGCTACTTTTCATATGACATCTCGAAGAGAATGATTCCATCAGTATGAATCTGTCTCTGAGGTATCTGTATACAACTGTAATGATCAAGCTCTGAAGATCGTTGGTATCGGTACCATTAAGCTAAAAATGTATGATAAGACAACTCAGACTATTAGAAAAGTGCAACATTTGAAAGGCCTAAAGAAAAATTTGTTATTTATAGGACAACTGGATGATCTCGATTTTAGATTTGAGATTCAAAACAAGATCATGAAAGTGATTAAAGGAGCGCTAGTATTTATGAAAGTAGAGAAGATTGTTGTAAATCTGTATATGCTGAAAGGAGTAACTTTGCAAGAAGGAGAAGCATTCGTTGCAGTGACTAGTTCATACCACAAATTTGGAATGATGTGGCATAAAAAACTTAGACATATGTCAGAACAAGGAATGAAGATACTTGTAGAGAATAATCTAGCACTACATTACGAATAAGCAACATCGATTGAAGTTCAACACATCAAAGTTTATAAGTAAAGAAATTCTAGAATTGATTCACTCTGATGTATGGCAAGCACCAGTTACATCCCTAGGAGGAGAAAATTTCTTTGTATCATTTATTGATGATTATTCGAGGAGATATTAGGTGTTTCCTGTCAAAAAGAAGATAGATGTGTTTCCAACTTTCAAATTTTACAAAGCGCGGGTGGAACTCAAATCTGGTAAGAAGATCAAGTGTTTGTGTTTAGATAATGGAGGCAAATATACTGGGAAAGAATTTGATGAATTCTGCAAGCAAGAAGGCATCAAAAGTTAGTTCACTATTGCACACACTCCTCAACAAAAGGGAGTAGCAGAGTGGATGAATAAAACTATGTTTAAAAGAACCAGAGCGATGTTAAGAACTACAAGTTTAGATAAGAAATTCTGGGCAGAAGCAATCAATACTGCCTATTATGTGGTGAATCGAGCTCCATTAATCGCAATTGAGTTAAAAACATCGATGGAGATGTGAACTGGTAAACCAGTGGATTATTCCAACCTCTATATATTTTGAAGTTTGAACTATGTGATGTTTAATACCCAAGAAACTACAAAGTTAGATCCAAAATTCAGAAGATGCATTTTCTTAGGGTTTGCTAAAGGTGTGAATGGGTATCGTCTGTGGGATCCTACTACCCATAAGATTGTTATCAGTAAGGATGTTATCTTCATAGAAGATAAGGATCAAGAGCAAGCAGAAAATATTGACACTGTACAAGAGAATCCAAAAACTACAACAATGTAAGTGGATAGAGAAGTTGATCAAAATGATTCTTCTGAAGTTGCACCAGAGCAAGAACTGGTTGAATATGATGTTCCAGATACTCAAAACCAACTCGCATAAAAAGGAGATGGCGCTCATATTATATTATGGAGAGTAATATTGCATACTGTCTTTTAACTAACGATGGAGAGCCATCAACTCTTCAAGAAGCAATGAATAGTTCAGATGCATCTCAGTGGATGGCAGCAATGCAGGAAGAAATTAAAGCTCTGTATAAGAATAAGACATAGGAGTCGGTATCACTACCATATAGAAGAAAGCTTATTGAAAATAAATGGATTTACAAGATCAAAAGGAGCGCTGATGATCAAGTAGAGCGATATCGTGCTAAATTGGTGATAAAATGATATGCTTAGAAAGAAGGTATTGATTTTAATGAAACATTTTATCCTATGGTTCAACTCACTACAGTTCGAGTAGTTCTGGCAATGTGTACTATATTTGACTTGCATCTTGAGTAGTTAGATGTAAAAACTACATTTCTTCATCGATATTTGAAGAAGAAATTTATATGCTCCAACTTGAAGGTTTTGAAGAAAAAGGGGAAGAGAACTTGGTTAGCAGGTTGAACAAATCTCTATATGGTTTAAAGCAGAACGTGTTGGTATAAGAGATTTGATTCCTTCATCATGAGCCTTGGATATAGTAGACCTAACACAGACCCTTGTGTATATTTCAAGATAATTTTATAGTTTTGCTATTGTATGTAGACGATATATTAGTAGCATGCCACAATAATGATCGTATCAAATAATTGAAGGCACAGTTAGCTAGGGAATTTGAAATGAAGGACTTGGGACTAACAAACAAGATTCTAGAGATCCAAATTCACCGAGACAAAAATAACAGGAAGATTTGGCTTTCTTAGAAAAATTATTTGAAGAAAATCTTATGGCAATTCAATATGCAAGATTGTAAGTCAATTTATACCCCTCTTCTTATTAATTTCAAGTTATCCTCAAGTATGAATTCTATCAATGAAGAAGAGATGATGGAGATGTCTCGAGTACCATACGCATCAGCAGTGGAGAGCCTCATGTTTGCTATGATCTGTACAAGACTAGACATTGCACATGCAGTGAGAGTAGTTACTAGATACATGGCGAATCATGGTCAAGAGCATTGGAATACTATTAAGAGGGTTCTCAGATATATCAAAGGAACCTCAAATGTTGCATTATGTTATGGAGGATCAGATTTTACTATCAAAGGATATGTTGATGCTGATTATGCAGATGATCTTGATAAAAATAAATCCACTATAAGATATGTGTTTACACTAGCTAAAGGAGCTGTAAGCTAGGTTTCAAAACTGTAGTCAGTTGTGGCTACGTCAACAATAGAAACAAAATATGTAGCAGCTACATAAGCTAGTAAAGAAGTAGTGTGGTTGAAGATGTTGTTGGAAGAACTTGGCAATAAACAAAAGAATATTACTTTGTATTGTAATAGTCAGAATGCTTTGCATCTTGCAAAGAATCCAGCATTTCACTCAAAGACAGAGCACATCCAAGTTCAATATCACTTTGTTCATAAGAAAGTGGAGAAGGAACGGTGAATATGCAAAAAATTTATAGAATGGATAACTTGACAGATTTTATGACAAAAGTAATCAATGATGACAAGTTTATGTGGTATCGATCATCATGTGGCCTAACAAAGACGTAAGCAATATGAAGCGACAAGGTAGAAAAGAATGGTGTGAAGATATGATTAATTATCAATCAAATCTTCAAGTGAGAGAATTGTCAACAATTGTGACTGTCAACTATTGTTGGCTGGTAGGCATCGAATTTGATGCCTTCCATGCCTAACACAGCCAAAGGCACTTCTGCTTATAAAAAGGCAAGGGTAACATGAAGAATTGCACAGCAAGAAGAGAAGAGAAGAGAAAAGTGAGGGGAGAGAGAAAAGAAAGAGAAATAGAGACAAAAAAATTCTGCATATTTTTTGGTCTAGTATTTCCTTGTAATTCTCCAGTTTTTTCAGCAGTAAAAGTCTTCTATCCTTGCTCATGATTTTTACCTTAATTTAGGGGTTTTTCATGTAAAATCTCTGTGTTCATTACCATTCCTTTAGTCCTATTTAGCTACGAACCTGCTCTAATCTGATAGATTTTCACAGCATCTCAAAACTCCAGATTTAATTTCTCCTAATCGATGGTAAGTTGGACAACTTCAAAAGACAAAAATAAAATAAATTTTTTATCTTATCAAGTGCTACTGTGTTCTAAAAAATCGATTAAAAGTTCAACTAGTGTTGCACTACTAGTTCCAAATTATTAATTTTCTATAAAATAACCTTTATATTTAAAAATTATAAGTCAAAATTTTAGAGAAAACAATATTACAATAGGAAAAGTGTAAAAATTTTAAGTATATTCCCACTTTAAAAATAGTTTACTAAAGCTTTTAGAACCAAAACCTTAAAGAAAATTCAAAAAGCATTTACATGAAAGAAGACTAAAAGCAAATTTTAAACCTTAATATTTAAATCAAAATTTGACTTCATCCTTAATATTTTGAAGCCTTTAATTTAAATCTTAATGTTTTTAAAAGGAAAAACCTCAAATTGGTCCTCCAACTTTAGTATTAGATGCATAAAAGTCCCACAACCTTTTTTTTTTGGTTAAAGTAACATTAAACTTTCCAAAACTTTCTCTTTTAACCTTAACTTCACTGGGAGATTTAGCTTGTATAATAGGCTATGTCCTAGTGGTGTTGGATTTGTTATAATGAATAAAAAAGAAGGGTAAGCTACCAAAAAAGAACAGTATGTTAATAACTCAGCATTCCTTTAAGTAAAACCTTACTTCTCCAAAACTTGCCAACATTTTTCTCTATCAATCTCCAACACCCATGTATCTATAAATCTCTTTAATAAATATCAAGCCTTCATTTCTCTTTAGCATTCATCTCCAGCATCTTGATTTGATTAAGGTACCTATATCTCCTACATTATATGAGCAATATGGGTTTTGTTGTTTCTTTTAGGTTATTTAGGTTTTGTTTCTTCGTTTGGGAACATCCACTATTTACTACTAATTCAGCCCTTTCTTACTCCTAACGCTAACTCACCATGGCTTGGTTGATGTCATTCTTTATCCATGACGCATATTCATCCTACTCTTTATCTATAATAACTCATGTTCTATATTATGGGATTAAATTTGTTCTTTTTCATAGGAGGTCACACTTTCACTGCATGTTTGATTAAACACCAACTTGTTTAAGACTCATACACTACAATCATGGACATTGACATAAATTAGGATATGTAGAATATGCAAATGAAAAGAGTTCAAATTATGTACTATACAGATTATATTAGGATATATTATGATGTGTAAATTATGGAGGACCAATTTATTTTGATAGGTTTTTTATGTAATACTTCAATTGATTTTGTGATTGTATGTTATAACACAAATTAATATTATACTTCAATTTATTTTAAGCCTATAGAAGCAAACCTAATTCAGGTTATAGATTATTAGTACATATTTAGGACATTAATTTCATGTTAGTATTTTAGTTATATTAAGTTATATTTGGTTTTAAGGACCCTTGTTTTCATGTTTAATTTGTATAGGATTTTGTCAATTGTAATGGATGGTGAATCTTCAAAGTTAACTGGAAGGGATTACAGTGAAAAGCAATTATATTAAGTTATATTTGGTTTTAATGTCCCTTGTTTTCATGTTTAATTTGTATAGGATTTTGTCAATTGTAATGGATGGTGAATCTTCAAACTTAACTGGAAGGGATTATAGTGAAAAGCAATACGGTGAGGATGTTTTTTTTCGATGTACAAGTCGAAGTCATTTGGTTACTTCTTAGACCAATAACAATCTTGGATGAAGATTTTATGGATGCCCTAAATATGAGGTATTTTCCTTATTAATAATCAATGTATTGGTATTTGGTAAGATAAATTTTTTTGGTAATTAATAATATTTGTTGCTACATTATGGTACAAAATGGGGTATAATTTTTTTATGGGGGAATGAAGGTTCTGGTGAAAAGGCAAGACGCATTATAAATAAATTGAGACTTGAGAATAAAAGGTTGAGGGTTGAGAATAAGAAGTTAAAAGATGCTATGTGCATAAGTTACAAGGTGAATTGATAGAAGTGAAAGTGGCACTGAAATATACAATGTTTGAAACAAGAAGATTGTAGAAGGTTCTATATAATTATAAAGTATTTATTATAGTATTTATACCTATTTTTATAACTATAATTATTGAAAAGTTGAAGAATATGATCTTCATAAATTTGATGTTATGCCATGGTAATTTGTGAGGACTACCTTGTTCGAACAAGAATATCTTATACTTATAAGGAAAATATATTGTTAGCTTTATAATGTTATTTGTAGTTTACCTTGTATTCAATTGTTTGTATTTATTAATTGGTAAATCAAATGAACATGATATCTATAATAACTCCAAAATGAAAATTTCAAACTTAACTAACTTCCAGATGGCATAAGTACCATAATAACTATAATATTCATTTAACTAACTTCCATTTCACCAACTTCCAACATGTCCCAATAACAAACAATTTCATAAATTCAATTTCCAACTTCAAATTCAAAGTAGTTTCAAGTTATCAAAAATTCAATTTCTAAATAGGTGTGAAATGGAACAAGTTCACAAAAAAAATTCAAAAAGAGTATTTCACTACAATTTTAAAAATCAAGCTAGATCTTTAAGCCTTCTTCTCTTTGCATCCCTCTCATTACATAACGAAGATGAAGTGAAGCTATTCCCACCATTCCATTGTCGTCCTTTTAACTAAAACTCAATTTCAATTTAGGTATTAGAATATGCAGCAATGGATTTTATAAGCGGTCTCGCCTCATGATCTGACCATTACCTCTATGGTGTTTAAACATGAAAACAAAAATGATTATTTGAAACAAAATTTTAAATACTAATATTAACATATTCTAAATTTTAGTTAACTTATATGATACTTAATTGAACCAGTTGACTCATTGATGTGAACTCCATATACATTCTTCCTTCTCCCTTTGCTCGTACTCCTGGTCCTACCTCTACCTCTTCCTCTCACTCTACCTTTTCCTTTCCCTCCAATCATTGTTTGTATGCTTTCTTGATCTTCATGGGGTTTGTTCAACATATGTAACATTTGTTGATGTTTTATGTGAAGAACTTGTATATTGAATGTTGGACCCCGATCTTTGAGTAGAATTTAGAAATATTAAATGAACTTGAATGAGTGTGTTAGTATATGTATTGTG
>JANZLF010000002.1:20609823-20631779 GCA_026546835.1 Erythroxylum foetidum
AGGAAAAACTCGGGTTAATTTTTAATCCACGATTAATAATTTCTAGGAGAGGTTAAAGAACAACAAATTAATAAAATCTGCTTAGTCAGGGTGTAGGCCGAGATTGAACCGAAGAACCGGATCCCTACCGAATTCCCCACTTTTATCATTTCTTGCATGTTTTCTTTACTTTGTTTTTATTAGTTATTTTTATTTTTATTTTTCTTCTTTAAAAATCCAAAATCCCCCCCCCCCATTAGTGTAAACATCGATTAATTTCATTTCTTAAACTTTACACACACTCTCTGTGGGATCGACCTAAACTTGCCACTGCTACAGTAGTAATCTAGTTATTTTAATTTTGATTAGCGTTATGATGCGCGGTCAACTATAGATTTATAAAGTAAACAAATTAATTAAAATTTGAATAATTAAGATGGTCTTTTATTTTTTTAAACTCGCTTTTTAGGTTTACCCTTATTAAAAAAGCTCAACATAAAAGGTAAATATTTTTGTCAATAATGCAATAAATGAGAAATATTTAGTAATTTAACAAAAATTAAATAAAATATCCTTAAAAGAACAAATTAGAATCATCGTCTTTTTCGTAAGCTTTAAGATATTATTATCCATAAAAAAGGAAAAAAACTAAGCATAAGCTAAAGGCAAGCAAGAAACACCATCATACGAGAAACTCTTACTGATATGGATATCTATTATCTGATATTTGATAAGGATGGATCTCATCTGATATTATTTGTTGTAATCTCTATCTGCTATTTGTTGTAATCTCTATCTGCTGTAATTGTTTATCCTTATCTCTATCGATTGTATTTATATATACTGTATAGAAGTTTGCTGTAAATAACAATCTCTTCATAGCTGATATTGTTCTTATATGGTATCAAAGCCTAGGTAAAGCCTAATAGCTCTCTTACTCTCATTTTTTTCTTTTACCATGTCAACAAACCCACACCAAACTGTTGTTTCTTCTAGTACACCTTCACTACCGATGTCCTCTTTACCAAATACTGTTACCCAACTACCTATCAAACTCAACTCCATGAATTATTTATCGTGGCAAGCTTAACTCATGCCTTTACTTCATAGCTATGATTTGGTCAAACATGTTGATGGGATTGCCATAGGCCCTTTACGTACCTTTGACAATGATATGCCTAATATTGATTTTTTTATCTTGGTTTCGATGGGACCAGTTTGTCCTTAGCTGGACCGAAAGTCTTATTCCCCAAGTTATTGGTGCTTTAACTGCACGACAAGCATGACAGAAACTGTCTTCCACTTATGCAGCTGGTTCTAAAGCACAAATTAGAACCATTAAGTCCAACTTTTATAGGTTGAAAAAGGACAACACAGAGACTATTGCTACCTATACTCAACATGCCAAGGCAATGTATGACCAGCTGGTTGTATTACAAAGTCCTGTCTATGAAGATGATCTTATTCAGGTTATCACAAATGGTGTTGGTCCTATCTATCGTCCATTTGTTCGATCTCTTAAAAACAGACTTGATGATGTTTCATTTGATGATCTATATGGTCTCCTCCTCAGTGAAGAGGCTTCACTTGCCGTTGATTCATTATAGCACTCCCTTATCCTAGGGTACATATTAGGATGCCCAAAGGACATTTCAGCATATAACCTATGATAATGGCGCACTACATTCATTCATAACATTTACTTAACATGGCATCATTCATATTTGTTCTCTTATAAACATCATTAAGAAATTCACAAAATCACAACCTAAGTACAACATCACATATAAGTACAGCATTTCCTATAAGTACAACATCACAACCTAAGACAAAAATTTACTACATGAAAGAGGAAAATACACAAAATCTATCTAGCTTGCCCAAACCCCAATTGGCCGACCTTTGAGCCATGATTTCTCTTCCCAAAATACAAATCTACATAGTTGGTAGAGTCTTTCAGTAGCTAGAGTCGTCTCTCAGTCCTAAAAAATCAATGTTGCAATTTTAGTGAGTTTTGCGAACTCAATGAGGTAACCATCATCAATAGTTCACTTGATTCATGCATCACATCAATACATGAAACAATTTATTCACATCATTGCATAATTGATCACACATCACCTTATCACTTAAGCATAGGCAACTTTGCATTTCAATCAATCAAACATACTTAACAAAATGCATATGGAATGCTCATGTGACTCTTTTCTAATTATTACATTATTATGACTGGGTACCTAAACTATCCCGTATCCATTGTAGATATCGGGCTCATTTATACTGTCTCTTATCCATTGTAGATACAAGGGTCATTTTACATAGCGAGCCTTTGGTTCTTAATCACATTTGGAACTTTAAGCTTGGTTTTAGTAGCTACTCAAGTCACAACTCCCATTTTTCGATTATGTATTCATGTATGGAATGCATCTATCAATATCAATCATGTCATGAAACATTTAGTTTGTCATATTCACATACAAATAGAGCTTTAATATCTCATTCCCATATCACAATCATCGGACCTTCTTTTTGAAAATCAACAAAACCAAATCGCATTCATCCAAATAATTCAAACAGAATAAAAATAAACAATCAATCGAAAGAATTGTCTAGGTTACTCACAGTTTACTCCAAAAGCTATTGCCTCGAAATCTCGACAACGTCTAGAAAACGATGCTCTATATGTTCCCCTATATCATGCAAAACATACACATATCACAATTTGCACAATTTTAAGTGTTTAATAATGCATATGTATACAATGAAATATGTACCATGCATCATGACAATCCAGGGTATTTTTCTATTATCCTCGACATATAATTCATTCTATCTCAAAACTCACCTAATTATAATTTATACTTAAGTTTATATCTCAATAAAACCATCGAAATCAAAATTCATAACTCATTGAATCACTTTCAGATTTTTCCAAAACTGAGTTTCGAGTCTATTGTTCTTATATTACTCAATTTTTATCCAAAAATTGGAAGTCTTAGAGACTGTATTCCAATTTTACGTCTCCATGTAATTTGTAGCCCTATTTCTCTACTTTACTCTAAATTAAAAATCATCTCATTTGGATGACTAAAGGTCAAGATATAACCAAAATACCCAAACATGTTCAGTGAAACCACACCAGTTCATAATATTCCAACAAATTCCCTCAGTTTCTTTCAACCAAACTTCTCCAAATAAATTCATAATGCTACAATTTTTCATGGAGAGATATAAAAATGTGTTAAGAATATATCTATTTAAGAATCACTTCATTTGGAGGTCATATGGTGAAGTTATGGCCAAATTAATTAAACGTGATTATATTCTCATTCCTATTGTACCTATTTTAGGAAAATTGGCATAAATTTCGCTAGAGATGTCGGATTAAGGTCAACTTAGGATGGTTTAGAAGAAGACTCTAGATATACAACTTTCATGAAGACTCTGAAAGGAGATTCTATCGTTTTGAAACATACAGTTGTGTGAAATCACACGGGCAGCCTGTGTTTCTTTCGGATCAGATTGTATTTTTTTCATTAGGAACACACAAGCAGTGTGAATCTACACTACCTGACCGTGTAACCTTCAGGTTTACTAAATTTTTCTTCTCCAAAACCCTTCAATGGATCCTACACCCATTCTAGCCTCACTTACACTCATAATCTTCCCAAATTCACCTCTTCTAATGCAATTTATCACTCCATAACCATTCAAACACCAATTATATTTCATTAACTCTCAATTCTCAATTCATTTAATTCATCATCTCAATGGATAACTTCTTCAAAGATACTCAATTTTAACTCAACATCCTCCATGCACATTTTATATTCCCCACTTGATCATAAACACCCAAGATATAACACATTCCCATACACCCAAAACATAACACAACATAACCATTCATTCACAACTGTTGCTGCACTCAGTTCCTAATTTCATGTCAAAATTTGAGACTCTTAAATATAGAATTTAAATTTTCTGCCTTCATAAGAAATGTAGTCATGTGTATCTAGTTTAATCCAAACTAAGAATCATCTTAATTGAATAACTATAGAAGAAGTTATGGTTAAAAGACTGAAGCATACTCAAAGATTATATTGCTGCATCATTTTCCAGCTCAACAACCAACTTTTGCTTCAAAATCTTATTCTAACACAACTCATACCAAGATCACATTTTCTACCTCATCACTCCTCATTCTCAACTCCATTTCAATTCCAAAACTTTATCAAATCAATTCATGACCTATATTTGATTATTAACTAAAAATAGAACACATACATTTTTCCATTCATAATTGATTTTCTACACTCATCCTAACACCATTATATGGATCATCCAACTTCCAAAATATCTCTATAACAAATCATAGGTCATTAAGGATCATTCACAATTACAAAAATATGGCACTACATAGATTTTTCACCATCCATTTCACACACACAAAACTCACAAAATCAAGTCATCAATCCCATATTTCTCATCATTTTAGTTTCATTTTAACAATACCCATAACAGTTAAAGCATAACTTACTTGTTTTCACTTCAGCTTCTTCAGAAACAACACTAGCCCTAGCTCCCAAGCATCACACATTCATCATCTTCTTGAAGGAGGTAAGGATAAGTTTTCTTGTGGCAATGAGGAAGAAGATAGCAAATATGCTAGTAACAAATGAAAGAAAGTGTGATCTTCAAAGTTGAGGTGGTAGAGATTGAAGAAAATGAAAATGATGAAGAAGGAGAAGAGACCCATAAAGAGTAAGATGGGGAGAGTAAAAAAAAAGAACACCTAATGGACTTTGAAATCAAAAGCATCGTAGGAGATTAACAAAAAGGGGCTTTAAATGTTTTAGTGGATATAAGACATTGTTTGGCAAGTGACACATGTCCAATTCTTATAACCTAAATCCAATTTCTATTATAATTGTCTCCTAATTTTCAATGACACTTGCCAAGAAATCCTAAAGTCATTTATCAAAATCTCTATTGCCATTTGATAGTAAATTCTATTACCATTTATCATTTATATTGCCACTTAACATTTTTCCTAGTTCAAAAATTACTCCTAATTTTTCAAAAATTTTCTTAAAATTCTCCAAAAGTTCTAAATCAACAATTACACTCTCCAAATAAATTTTCAATACAAACGAACCACAATTCTCAATAATTATCACATTTATGAACAATTATACCCGAAATATCAATGAATACATGTACAATCATTTTCATGTGCAAAGATTCTATATTCATGTGCATGAGCACATTACATAATGCATGAGCATGAAAGGCATTTCTAATCTCTCAGTGAATCTCTCACATTTACTATTTTAGCCTTGATATGGGTAAAGGGATGTTACATTCATCCATTTTTGATATTACACCAACAACACTTTTTGCATCTGGTACTTCAAAAGGACCATGCGGTGGTCGTGGTGGCCTTTCATCTCGTGATGACACTCGTAGCAATTACACTCCTCGCTTGTCAACTGATTATGGTCATTTGACCTGTCATAATTGCAATGGTATTGGCCACATTGCTTCTCAACACCCTTCACCAAAACTTCAACGTAATACCAATAATTTACAACCTAAGCCTTCTACCAACCTAACTACCTCTATGTCATAATCAAATACTTCTTGGATCTTGGACACTAGCACCACTTATCACCTCACCCTTGATCTAGAAAATTTAACTATCCACAATCCTTACACTAGTGGTGATGAGATAATGATTGGAAACGGTAAGATACTCCCAATCACTCATGTTGGAAGCTCTCTCTGTCAAAATGACTATCTTAATTTTTCTTTACATGATTTATTGCTTGTTCCTACTGTAAGTAATAATCATTTTCTGTTTCAACTTTTACTCGTACTAATGATGTTTCCATTAAATTTTTGTCTCACCATTTTGACATCAAGGATATCCACACGAAGGAGTTACTTGTCAGCGGACCGACTAATAATGGCTTGTATTCCATGCTACTTCAACCAATTTCTCCTTCTTTGCTTCCTAAGGTAGCAAATTTAGCTAGTCTTTCTCTTTAGCATTCTTGTTTAGGACTTGTAAATTTGCGTTGTATTCATCAAGCTTTCACTCAATCTAAAACTTTAGTGTCTTCCAATAAAACATCGGGCCTTTGTCATGCATGCTCGATTAGTAAGAGTCATAAGTTACCTCTTTGCTAGTTTAGTTACAAAGGCAATGATCTTTTAGAATTGATTTGTTCTTATTTGTAGGGCCCTTCTCCTACTGTTACATCTTTATCTTCTGTCAATCTTCATTGCAACATGACTCTACTGCAGAATGTTTTGGCCATGACAAAATGCAAATAAGGGACAAGGTTTTGAACTGTCAATTTAAAACATTGACACCAACGACATATTATAAATGAAAAGTTTAAGTTACAAAGAATATGACTAAGATAATACGTTTTCCTTTCTATTGACGAATCTATATTAATTTTGCCATGAAAAGATAAACTACATCATTTATAATGAAGTAAGATCAATTGAAAATAATTTTAATATATTTTTAAGTTAAAATTAAAAATTAATATTTAGTTGAGATATTTTAAGATTACTTGTATAAAATTTAACTAAATTTTTAGAGTTAATAGAATTGCATATCACAATTCACTCAAAAAGAAACATTTCAAATGATGCTCAAATTATCTTTCATATGCATAGAACCGACTTTGCTATTTGATTCTCACTTCATTTTCTAATCTGTTCTTATTAGTTTTAACTCTTAGAAGTGAAAGAGGGAAAAGTTCACGATTTTTAAAATTTTAAAGGACGAATTGGGTTTGGAAATATAGCAATGCTTTTCTATAAAATATCTAAGTAGTGGGTTTAGATAGATTTTACTATGAGAAAGAAGCTTAATTAAAACTATTGACACCATAATTTTGAACGATGTCTAACAATAAAACAAAGTTTTCAAAAGTGAAATTGCTAAAAGAAAAGAAATTGATGCGTGTTAGATAAATTATAAATGATTTGGATAAAAAAACTTCTAACATTGAAGTCTGATACGCCAATAGAATAGACTTAGAAATTCAATGAGGTTGACATATTATTTGCCATAATTAGTGTTACAGTGTAGAATTAGGAAAGGAACATGAACAAATTAATGAAATAGACTAAGAATGAGAAAGAAATGGTGTACTCTTGACCATCGTACTATATGGCAGCCCATTCCATATGGGATTAACTATAAACCACCCAACTGAAAAAGAAAATGCTTCCTTAGGAAGGACGGAACAAAATATCCTATCCCCACTGCTACGAATTATCAATTCCAAGTGATCAAACAATAAACTATAATTTAACAAAGACCAAAAAAAAAAAAATCGAAGCAACCGTCTCTTTTTTTTTTGTTAGCCCACGAGGTGTCTTAGGAGGATTTCAACTGTGAGAAGGCGTCTTTAAGCTATCCACTTTCAGACTAATCCCCGCTCATAACGGGTCAGCCCGTAAGGGGTAATTAAAATACTGGCCAAACAGATTTCTCCATTCTTAAGACTCGAACTCGAGACCTCTGATTAAGGGATGAGAGTGCTTAACCATTCACACCAACCTGTTTGGTTAAGTGTCTCTTAATTAGTGTGTTAGAGTATGTGCGAGTGTTTCAGTATTATTGTTAGAGTAGTTGTTACTGTCCGGATGATCAGAGGAACACAGCGAGAAAATCTCTTCCAAGGTTCCGTTTATGCAATCCATGGAGATGCCGTGAGGTTTTGCTGCTGATGGCTTTATATTTATCTGTGGGAAGTCTTCCAGCTCTAATGGTGGATACGGAACTTGATATTCCAATTGCATGTTCGATGATGATGATGAATGGCTTAGAATTGACATCTCCATGTCCTGCATCACAGTAACCATCATTATAATTACATTAGATATAACTACATGCATATATTGGGAGAGCCATTTTTCTTGAAAACAGTGACATTTTAATTTTGTTGATGTATAGTTATGGAATAAAGGAAGTGAGGAAAATCAGGAAGAAAGATGTTGGAACTTTGAAATGAAATGATGGTTTCCGAGTCAGTCAAAAGAAGTCATAGAAAACGGTGAAAAAGAAACCCAATTCGAGTCAGTCTAGTCTTAAGACAGATAGATTGAGAACACTTTTTTTAGAAGAAATTGAAACTTTGGGAAAAGATCGACGGAGACTTGTTCATGGTTTCCAACTTTTGATTCTTTACTTTAAATTAAGATTAAAGGAGAACTTAAAAGGGACTTCTTCTCTGTGGACCATGGCCGACCTAATTTTGCTCCAACGGGCTTTCTATTAAATTTGCATTCCTTCTGTGAACTAAGCCATGAATAGATAAATAGATACCGGGAGGATACTGAACTTATGGAATCGTTATTTCTATAGGAATGCAAAATCTACAATGCTGTAGTTAGTTATGTAGCGGAGGTGATCAAGCTTTGAACAACAAAAGAATGAATAATTTCAGAAATATAATTATATCTTAAAGTGAATACAATATGTCACATATGTTGTCATCTTATTAGTTATTCATCATTGTATAACATTTCTATGGTATGGGCATTTAATCTCTGTTCGAGTCATTACAAAATAGTGATTAATGTAGACCAGCGCATGAAAAATGAATTGACTAGGTCATATTAGCATTAATTTAGAGAGTTTTTATGAGAAAGCAACAGCAATATTCAAGATGATGTTGGAGAGGGAACGTACCTGGTGAAGTAGATTCTGTGAGAAGTGGTCAACAGCCATGGAGTAGACGTTAGGCGAAGTACTGTTTGCTTCATCGGAGGCGGAGGCAAATGCATAACTAAACCCACTTTCGTCGACTGCTTGATGAGTGACATCAGAGGACGATGTATATTCACACATCATTTTGTTACTGTTGTCATTATTATTGTTATGATAATAATCATCATTACCTCCAAGTTCATCGTTAGAATCTCTTCCTTTAGAGCAATCATAAACGGGTCGTCCACTGCTTGTTTCTTCCCCTAACAATTGTTCTTCCGAAGAAAAACACATTGTCGGCTCCTTCTCCTCATTTTTCTCTTCTTTATTGTTTGTTTTCAGAAGTTGTACTGTTTTCTTGAAAACTCGGCACAAGGCGTAGGAGTCCTGCATCATGCAATCCTATAGTGTGAAACTTACCGTCAAGATTATTGTATCTTCTTTTCTTTTTTCTTTTTTTTTGAAAAAAGAACAAAAGAAATAAAAAGATATTAAGAAATACAAAAGATGTACGAGAAAAGCAAGATCGGAAAGAGGAAACTAGGAAAAGAAGCAGAAACAGAACGCAAAGATGGACATGATTTTGCGCCAGAAAAAAAGAAAAAAGAAGAAGAGATAGATATGTTTCATTTCATATAGAAATGATTAGAGTCGTGAGGAAAACATGGCAAGTACAATTAAAGTCTTGTGAAGAATAAAGACTCTTTCATCGCCATCAAGTTGATTATAAGCTGTTCTTTAGTAAAGAAAAAGAGCATTGTCGTAAAAAGGAAGATCCGCAAATGATAAGGGTCATAAGAAAAACATTATAATCATATGTCTTACGGACATCTATGCAGCTGCTCTTTAGAATGATATTTACATGCTGCATCCAATCAACATAAAGAGACAGGCGACCACTGATCGGATCGTGATAAATGATAATGATCATAATCATGATTCCTTTTCAATTTTTTATGTCTCACGAATCTTTCTTAAGGCCAAGCATTGCTAAGGATGTGTTGATTTGATATGAAGAACTTTAACTCCGTTTTATTAATTCATTTCGATGTCCACCTTGGCACCTCAACAGTGATTCAAGGGTTATTAATTAATATCTGCTATCTTTATGACACAAATGACTATTCGTTCTTATCCTTGATTAAAGGAATTAATTCAGGTAAACCCTAAAGAGACCTGTAACTGATGTTGCTTGCGTCAACCTATATCGTTTGGTGACTGTATATAACCCTACTGCATATGCATTTATGTTTTATTTTGTCTACCTTACTTCATTATGATATTATTTGCTTTAGGTAGCCTTGATAACTGGAAGTCACTGGAATAAATCTAGTTAAGAGAAATGAGTGTGCATATGAAATATTCCAAAAGTACTCATGCAAATTGTTGATTATGTGTTTAATTACAAGATAGTTAAAAGAGTAACTCTGTGATCAGTCAATTGTACTTACCTTTAAAGTAGCTGCAGCAGCGGTGGCGGTAGAGAAAGAATCGACCAAACGATACTCATGCATAACCCAGCTGGTTCTGATGCCATGAGGAGCCCTACCTCGGTAGTAAACTAAAGTCTTCTTCATACCAACTTGGAGTTTATGGGAATGAACTGCTCTATCTTTCCCAGTGGCCTTCCAATATCCAGCTCTTGTTGCCCTGTTTGTTCTTGAGCCGTTTGGATATTTCTTATCCCTTGGACTGTAGAAGTACCACTCCATGTCTTTTCCTGGTAGAAATGATTTATCTGTTCATCGCCATCACCGTCAACTTCAGTGGTTATTTTAAAAACAAATGATAATCTCAAGTTAATTTAATTACCTCTAGGGGAGTATAGGTACTTACCAGGTAAATCCCATGGCTCGCATTTGTAGAGATCAACCTCTGGGATAATCTCAAGCTCAATTGTGCGGCCATTGATCTTTCGATCAAGATAATATGCAACAAGCTCCTCGTCTGTTGGATGAAATCTAAATCCGGGAGGGAGACTCATTGGGGCCATTGATTCAAACACTTGATTGCTAAATGACGCTGTAATGATTGATGAACAGAAATAGAGAGAGAGACGGAGAAAGCACAAAAGTACAGGTCGGACAAATCTGGGAGGAGAAAGGAACAGAAGATGTTGATGGACAAGCTTGTACGACATTGAACTATATAGGCCACTGTTGCATGACAGAGATCTTAAGATTAACCCTTCGAACTCTTCAATTCTACAATTTTGCCATTACCACCTGCCGTTCCTCCACATTTTTTGTTTAATTTATCATTTTGTTAGTGTAGGATTTGTATACACTAGTTATTATAATATCGCCAAAATGTATACTTCTTTAGAAATAAAAATACAATATAAGAGAGTGGAATAATAAAATAATAATAATAATGTGTAAAAAGAGCAGTAAGTTTGATAACTGGAATGTAAATAAAATAGAATTGGCCTTGGTTGGCTTTTGCAGATTCTATGTGTAAGGTTTTGTATGAAAACCAACATAGGGGATAAGAAGCTTCCCTGCTTTTGTCTGCCCACAAACTAACAAAAATTAGAGTCCCTCTCAAAAGGCTGCGTGGTGTCCACAAACCGCCCATACCCTACAACACGCAATTCTAGGCCTATAACCCATTATTTTAATCACCTGCATATTAATATAGACTTAGTAATCGATGCATACAACTGGTGTATCATGATACGAGAGTATTGATGTATTCGATAATTCCATCCTTGCGCACTTGGGATTTATCAAAATTGAGTTGGTAGGTAAAGCATATCATCCTTGTAGTACATAGATTAAAGTGCATACAGAAACTGTCTGTGAATTAACTATCTATTAAATGGATCGAAGATCATGTGCTACTAACGACAACTTTCTTTTGTGGTAGAATGTCATTAATGATTGGTACATAAGCAACATGATTGCCAGTTACAATTAACTCATACTAACTGATTTCTATATGCCACACTTTTGCCCAGGTATCGTCTATCGTTTTTTTTTTAATTATATTACATATCTAAGCTAATTCGGGCTAATTTTAAGGCCTTAAGACTGCATCACAAAAGTCCTAAAAGAGGTAAGCCTGAAACTTCAAGATCTTTCAGGTTCCTACGTAGCCTATACACTTCTACGCATAAAGAGTTGTCGCATACTTTATTGGTCAACTACTAATTAATCACTGGCTATATTCAACATCAGGCTTTCAGCAGCCCTCAAGTTTCCTAATAACTTCAACTTTCACATTGTTACTGAAAGCGAGGCATTCATAATTGATCCGATCAAGAAATTAACAATAGGTGTAACCACCTATTGCTAATTACATGGTGTGTGTGTGTATATATATATATATATATATATCAACGGTGAACTACTTCGTAATAAGTTTTTTGACCTAATAAGTTACCTATTCTAGATTTTAAATTTACAGGCTTACATGAAGGCAACTTAGGGTGAGGTTAGTTCGTACAGGAGAATGATAATAGAAATGAGAATGAATATAATAAAGAATGAGAATAGATATTATCATTATAATTATAATGATTGGTTAAGAGGAAGGAATGATTACCATTATCATTAATAGTGATATTTAAATACAATATACCCTTACATAACAAATGATACCCATTCCTCTATATTAGGAGAGGAATGGAGTATTACCAAAAAATGAGAAATAAAAATAATACCTCTATAATGATACCCCCTTATCAAACTTAATTTTTCATTCCATACTTATTACTTTTTTTTCATACCTACCAAACAAACACCCCTTGTAAGGATAGAATCCTATGGTTTTGTTGACGTTGTTATTTAAGCGAAAATTGGTAAATGAATTCTACGAGGACAGGTTCGTGTGATCTTGGGATTCACGAGTGAGTGAAATGAAATTAAGTTCGGAAGCAGTACAGGAGCATTCATGAAAACCACACCAACTTCACGTCCATGAGTCTTATTTTCTACTAAATTTAATTAATTTACAAGCATCCATGAGTCAGCCTGCATCATGACTTAGTTGGATCACAGTTAACAAGACTGAGTTACTATATAACAATGGTTCACCAAAGTTAGCCTAGTTCAACCAACGCCCATGGTCAGAAATTAGTTTTTCCTTAAGGTTTTGGGTTCAAATTTTGCGAATAGAGTTTTATTCTCCTCGTAAATCTATCTCTTTTTAATTAGGTTAATTATGATCTAATTATAAGTTTTCAGACATTGTTAATTTTAAGATAAAATTAAAAGAAAAGTTATTCTTTCTTTTAGTATGAGAAAAAATTCACTTGGGAGAATACAATAACGTCTATATGTGGAAGTTTTGTTTTCAGAAATTGTGGAAGAGCATTTTCTAAACATGTATTTGTTGAAAACAAAAAAATTTGCAAGTTGCATTTATTGACAATAGAAAAAGAAAAGACAGTTGTATTTATTAAATTTGCAGTTGTACAAAGAAAGACAGTTGTAATTATTAAATTTGCAACTGTCTCATGAGGTGGAGTGCCTATATAAGGCACTCCTTGCTTCAAACATTTGTTGTAAAAACACAAAAGAAAACCAGAGCAAAGCGACGTTCTAATGTTAGGAACTATTTTCCTAAAGGGTTGGTGAGTGACAAAATAATGAGGTTAGTATTTTTAGGTCGAAAAATACCTTGTAGGTCATTATTTTGGTTTTATCTATATACCGACTATTTGTAATAGTGAAAGAATTATTATAAGTTTTGTCTATGGACGTAGCCCAAAATTAAGGGTAAACTACGTTAAATATTTTGTATCCATTTTGCTCATTTTTTGTTTTTGATATATATATATACTCGTTGCGTACAATAAGTGGTATTAGAGTGAAAAATGGAGGTAAAGACGAGTAAAATGATTAATCTAAATGGTATGAACTACCTTATATGGCGAACCAAGATGAAGGATCTCTTGATGATTACAAAGATGCATTTACCAGTATTTTCGATAACTAAACCTGAAGAGATGTCCAACGAAGATTGAAAATTTGAGCATAAACAAGCATATGATTATATTCGACAGTTTGTCGATGATAATGTGTATAATCATAATTGTAACGAGACTCATGCAACAACACTGTGGAATAAGCCTGAGCAGTTGTATGCTTCAAAGACTGGCAACACAAATTGTTTTATCTGACAAAATTAATGCAAGTAAAATACCAGGAGGGTACTTCTGTAGCTGATCATTTAAACAATATGGAAGAAATGATTGATCAATTATCAAAGATGGGCATAAAGTTTGACGACGAGATAATTGTTCTAATGGTGCTAGCTTCATTACTAGAGTCTTGGGAGACTTTGAAGGTGTCTTTGACAAATACTGCACCAAACGACGTATTAAATATGGAATCTGTTAAAAGCAATATGCTAAATGAAGAGATGAGACATAAAACACAGTATGCAGGCTCTTCATCACATTTAAATGTTCTGATTACAGAAAATAGAGGAAGGAGTCAATCTAGAGGCCCAAAGTCCAGAGGCAAGAGCATAGAAAAATCAAACAAATACGCAAATGTGGAATGCCATTACTGTAAGAAGAAAGGTCATATCAAGAAATTTTGCTGAAAGTTAAAGAAGGAAAAAAGCAAAGATGTGAAGAAAGAAGAAAGCAATGATGATGAAAAAAGTAACATTGTTAATGTATTCAACCTTGTTATTGATACAGAGATAATCAACCTAGTTTCACAAGAAACAAGTTAGATAGTTGATAATGGAGCTACTGTTCATGTTACATCTCATAAATAATTTTTCTCATCTTATACGCCTAGGAATTACGGCATTGTTAAGATGACAAATGGAAACCTGTCAAACATTGTTAGCAAAGGAGATGTTTCTTTACAGACAACAAATGGTTCAAAACTATTGTTGAAAGATATTAGGTACATTCCTGATATGCATCTGAATTTCATTTCTATAAATAGGTTAGATGATAATGGTTTCTGAAATATTTTTGGAAACGAAAAATTGAAGCTTACTAAGGGCTCCTTAGTAATCGCCAGAGGTCAGAAGCATTCAAGATTGTATATGATGCAGGCAAAGCTCTCTAGTGAAGTTGTCAATATAGTGGAGAATGATAATACTATTAATTTGTGGAATAAAAGACTGGGCCACATTGGTGAGAAAGGGATGACTCAGCTTGTAAAAAAGAATATGCTATCTGGTCTAAACCAGATATATCAGAAGAAATGTGCAGATTGTCTAGCAGGGAAATAAAACAGGGTTTCTTTCCAGAGTTCCCCTCCATCCAGAATGAAGAATGTTCTAGATTTAATTCACTCATATTTGTGCAGACCATTGCCAAAGTCACTTGGTAACGCATAATACTTTATGACTTTTATTGATGATCATTCCAGGAAAACGTGGGCCTATACTCTGAATATTAAATATCAAGTGCTAAATATGTTCAAACAATTTCATGCCTCAGTTGAGAAACAAATTGGGCAAAAGTTGAAGTGCATCCAGACAGACAATGGCGGAAAGTACATCGGATCATTTGATGTTTACTTTAAAGAGCATGATATTCAACATCAAAGGATACCACCAAAAACACCATAATTGAATGGCGTAGCTGAGAGGATGAACAAGACTTTGATGAAAAGAGTCAGATGTCTACTTTTACATTCAAAGTTGCCTAAGGCATTTTGGGGTGAAGCTTTGCTTGTAGTTATGAAATTGTTCACTATGTGTTCCTCTCCAGTATGAAATTCCAGAAACGATGTGGTCAGGAAATGATTTTTCCTATGATCATTTGCAGGTCTTTGGTTGCAAGGCCTCTGTTCATATTTCTAAAGATGAAAGAAATAAAACTTGATGTCAAGATACGATAATGTGTATTCATTAGCTATGGTCAAGATCAATTTGGCCATAGATTTTATGATATGATGTAGAAAAGACTTATCAGGAGTCATGATGTTATGTTTGTTGAAAATCAAACTATTAAAGATATCAATAAGGTCGAGAAGGAAGTTCTAAGCTTCGTTGATGACTCAACAAGTTTCCAATTGAATCCTCCAATAATGGTGCCTAGACAAGTTAGAGATGAAGTACATAATGATCAACTAGAACCTGATAATGTAGATGCCCCCAATGAAGTTGAACTAGAAGATGATGATGGTATTTACATTCAACTACCAGAACTTGAAGTTTCTCCAGTATCATTATGAAGATCTAGTAGAAATAGATAACCATCTACTAGATATCCATTTGATAAATATGTAATGTTGACTAATGTGGAAGAACCAGAATGCTTTAATGAAGCCATGAATGATGAATACAAGAAGAAATGGAAAGAGGTCATGCAAGACGAGATGAAATCCTTGCATGAGAATAAAACATTCAAGTTGGTGAAGTTGCCAAAAGGCAAAAGAGCATTGAAGAATAAATAGGTGTTCAGAATTAAGCATGAAGAACACAACGACCATCCTCAATTTAAAGCAAGATTAGTGGTCAAATGATTCAGCCAAAAGAAGGGTATTGACTTTGACATGATATTTTCATCAGTGGTAAAAATGACATCCATACGTATAGTGTTAGGGCTAACCGTAAGTTTTAATCTGGAGGTTGAACAAATGGATGTCAAAATTACCTTCCTACATGGAGATTTGAAAGAAAAGATATACATGGAGCAGCCAGAGGGTTTTGTAGAAAAAAGGGACAAAAGATTATATTTGTAGAGTAAAGAAAAGTCTATATAGTCTAAAACAGGCACCAAGATAGTGGTATAAGAAGTTCGAGTCTGTTATGGAGAAGAAAGGATACAAGAAGATTACTTCAGATCACTGTGTATTTGTGAAGAAATTCTCTTATGATGATTTTATTATTTTATTGCTCTGTGTGGATGATATGTTGATTGTTGGTAAGAATGTTTCTAGAATCAACAAGCTGAAGAAACAACTGGCTAAGTCTTTTGTCATGAAAGACTTGAAATCAGCCAAGTAGATTCTTGGAATGTAGATTATCAGAGAAAGAAGTGCCAAGAAACTATGGTTGTCACAAGAGAAGTACATTGATTATGTACTTCAGAGATTCAAACTGGACAAAGCTAAAGCGGGTAGTTGTCCTCTTGCTAATCACTTTAAATTAAATTCTAGAGAGTGCCCTTCTACATATAAAGAGAAGGAAAAAATGTCCAGAATTTTATATGCTTCAACATTTAGAAATTTGATGTATGTCATGGTTTGTACACGATCAGATATTGCTCATGTAGATGGAGTTGTGAGTCGTTTCCTTTCAAATCTTGGAAAGGAACATTAGACTGCATTCAAGTGGAAACTCAGGTATCTTCGAGGTTCATTCAAAATATGCTTATGTTTTGGAGGAGCAGACTTATGTTAGCTAGTTACACAAATGTAGATATGGCTGGAGATGATGACTCGACAAAGTCTACATCAGGTTACTTGATTACTTTTGCAGGGGATGTTGTAGCATGGCAGTCAAAATTATAGAAGTGTGTAGCACTTTCTACAATTGAAGCAAAGTTTATTGTAGTAACGGAAGAGTGTGAGGAATTGTTATAGATGAAGAAGTTCTCTAATGAACTTGGTATTAGACAGGAACAATATCAACTATTTTGACTTGGTAAGAATGCATTCATCTTGGTAAGAATGCATTCTTTCACTCACGATCAACACATATTGATGTGAGATATCATTGACTCAAAGATGTAATGGAGACAAAACAATTATAGTTAAAAAAAGATCCATACTGATGAAAATGGATCATACATGTTAACCAAAATTCTACCAAAATGCAAGTTTGAATACTGTCACTCAGTAGCAGGCATGATAGAGCCCTCCATGTAATCGAAAGGAGGAGATTTATTGAATGTGAGTCCCTCACATGGAGGGACATCATTTACAACTTGCAAATTCAATAAATACAATACCAAATTCGGTGCGACATTTGTTGAAAACAAAAGAATTTGCAAGTTGCATTTGTTGACAACAGAAAAAGAAAAGATAGCTACATTTATTGAATTTGCAGCTATACAAAGAAAGACAGCTATATTTATTGAATTTGCAGCTGTCTCACATAGTGGAGTGCCTATGTAAGGCACCTCCTGCTTCAAACAACATTTTTTGTAAAAACATAGAAGAAAACCAGAGTCAAGCAATGCTTTGACGTTAGGAAATATTTTCCTAAAGAGTTGGTGAGTAACAAAATAGTGAAGTTAATATTTTTAGATTAGAAAATACCTTATGAGTCACTAATTTAGTTTTATCTGTATATCTACTATTTATAATAATGCAAGAATTATTCTAAATTTTGTTCGTGAACTAAGCTCAAAATTAATGGTGAACCACATTAAATATTTTGTGTTCATTTTGCTTTTTTTTTTTAGTTCTTGATATATATATATACACTCTCTGCTTTGATGTCAGCGATGCATGTACTTTTTAGATGATGAGACTATGTGACTTGTGAATGTAGTTGAGAAAGAATACGTGAAAGGCAATCAAGAACGTAGGAAAAGAGTCTAATTAATATATCTTAGTTATGATATGAACAGAATGAAGACAAACCCTCTCGCCGATATATGGTACACTAAGTAGATTTTGGATCCATATTTTTAGTAAAACTAATTAAGATTAGTCAATGCATTACTTTACGAGAAGGGTGATCGAAATTTATTCTGTTGTCTATAGACATATATTATTTAGTTACTAATTTATCGTAAGTTTGTTTGTTGTAATAACTGTACCGCTACTTGTAAAGTGGCAATCAAAATAGGAGGTGTTTAACTGCCTGGATGGCTCTATGGTTGATCGCTTTTAGCGCACATGTTAAGTTTTCCCTGAGCAATGGAAAGTATATATATGGTCACTAGAAGAGTGTGGCAGTAATATATAGTAATGAATCATTACCTTCATATGACTGATAAGGGACGGAGCTATGTTATAGGGGAGGGGGTCATGACTCCCCCTTTTAAATATTTTTTAAAAATTACTTATATAATTAAAATTTTTAAAATTATAAATATAAGTGACCCCCTTTAAAAATATAAGTGCTTCCCTTAGATGTTGGCCCCCGACCCTCCCTTAAAGTAGAATCTGGCTCCGTCTCTGTGACTGATGATTGTATGGCAAGAGATTTACAAAAAAGAAAGTAACTTATTTTTAAATTTATCATAAATAAATTCACTTATGAGTGTTGGAACTTAATTATACTTGCTTAATTAGTGACCAAAGCGTCTTTTAGGAGACCTGAGGAAATGTGCTTTAGTTGGTCCAAATTTGTGTGCTCATGAAACCCAAGTGTTATCTTTTAGTTGAAGCAGGACATAACAGCTAGGTTATTGTTATAAACGCTTTAATATAGTACATGACTGGAATTTGACACGTAAAGCATGAAACGAGAACTGATGATGGGGGGGTCCATATGATCGTATGAGATCATTCTTCTTCTTGGGTCTTCTCTTTTCCAAGAGAGAAAGGGAGAAAGAATGCTTTTATCATTCAACAATTTGAGAAAAAATACATAGGTCCCATCATTAGATGAACAAACATATCTACCTGGCACGTCGTCACATTCTGTTTGCTTTTGCTTTTTCTCTTTTGTTTTCCAAACTTACTTTTTCTTTACTGTTTGGTTTCTGTTTCTTTAAATCCTTTTCTTAAAATATCATTTTGATGTGAGCAAAGACACGCTACCAGCTTTAATGATTACAAACCCTAAATCTTTGACTGGTCTCTCAGTACTCTCTCCCCCAACATTTACTGACAGCAGGTTCTGTCCCAGTGCCTTCTGTTGTCACTTGATTGTAACATTTAAGTACCGTATTCATGCTATATATGGAATGAGTGTGTCTGCGTGCTCTATTCAATCCTTTTACGACACAAACATACGAGATTAATTGAGAAGTTGTGGTAATGACCTAATTACTACTTGAGACTCAGATAGAAAAAGAAAGAGATATATGCATGCTATGGAGTAATTTGCAATAAGAGTCTTTTGCCGAAAGATCCTTTTACTATCTTTCCCTAGCCGTCCTTCACAATATTTAGTCACTCAGCTGTAGTTTGACAGACCAATATATTCGTATATAGCTAGCTTTCACGATGCAATATGCCGTTAATCTTGTATGTGATTTATCCATGGAACAAAGAGATTCCAATAGCCCTTTCTTTTTCCACCAGTTAGCTCGTTCACAAATTGCAGGCGCTAGCTCCAGAAAGAAAAGATAAAGTGAAAAAAACTAGATTCGATCAGGTTCTAACTCGAAGTAGCACCCACATAAAGATTCTCATGTACAGATATAAGTTAGTTTCCAGCTACCTATCCACATGGATTTATGTTCCTTTGATATACTTAATTACTTTATGCTTACTGGATCCGTATAGATGGTAGAGAAGGAAGGAGAGGTTAAGCCATGCAACCATTCAGACGGTTCTGAGGAAATATATAAAGTAAAGACGCAATTCATACTGTTATTGATCAATGTTCTGTTAATATAAAAGGGTGGTAGTGATGCTTAGACATGCAAATTTATGTGTTAGTGTACGTTATTTTAGTTTATCCAATGGATTACCTTTTGCCCTATTGGAGCAACATAATGCCCTCATCCTTTTTCTGTCGTGTTCTTGACCCCAACCATATTAAATTTAAGGTTACTTTAGCACCCCCGTGCTTGACCACGTTATTGTAACCAAGATTTGAGATGGAACATTTCCTAATGAAATAATTGAGATATATATACACTATGGAGTCGATTATAGGGGAGTAGACGATGGAGCTGCCACATACGACTTAAATTATATCTTAAATTCCAGCAATAAAACAAATATAATATAAGAAAGTAAGAATCGATCTTACGAGATATTCTAGTTTGTCAATCGTTAAAAAAAGAAAATGTTTAAAATGGTGGTTGTAATAATATGAATTTTGTAATTAAAATAAATTAAATTATTTAAATAATAAAACATGAGTTATCAATAAAGCGAATCTTAGTTTATGGTTGCTTCTACCCTTAAAACTACGATTGATTATTGATATTAAATAATTATTTCATTAATCATATATTTGATGTGATATTAAATATTTATCTTTCCTTAGGATTAGCTAATCGAAAATGCATAACTCTCATTATTTAACAACCTTAGATACAATTCAAAATTTAATTCAACAATAGCCTTAAGAAATAAAAGACCATCCAAGAAAGATGATATAATATTTACAGTTGCATTTAATCTAGTTAAATATTTTTTGTAAAAGTAATAATTTCTAATGTAATGAATTAAAACTTTTAATTGTTAAAATTGATTAAAATAATTGAACCTTTATGCATTCAAATTTTAATCTAACAAATAATCATTTTAATCAATAAACTAATCACACACATTAGAAATCAACAAAAGATAATCATAAAACAAAAGCATGGAAAAGCAATCCAATATATGAAAGAATGAAACACTTTGCATTAACTTCCCAATCTTCAAAGCTTCAAAATGTTTCCACTTCCTTTAACTAAAAATAAAAAAATTAGCCAACAGTGGCCATAACTATGGCTAACTTCTAATAAAGAAAATCTATTCTAACGTAAACTAAGGAGAGGAAAATAAAACTTTGTGAAAAGATGAGAAAGCGCATATAGAAAAACTTGGATGATTGGCTTCTCCACCCTTGACTTTATTTATAGCCATTGTAAGCCTATATGGGGATCCTTTTGTCATGACTTCTTAGATTCAATAAATCATAACTTCACTGATTTCCACTATTTTTGGCCAAGATTAGATTCAACCAATTTGTAACATAATTTTCTCTTATAGATTGGAAGTTTGAAAGTTGCAATGTCCATTTAGTATGCTTGCGTCCAAATCTATCAATTAAAATATTTTCAGCACAAACCTTCATGATTCTCCCTTAATTTTTGTTAATGTTGCTACTTTATTTTGAATTTTTGAATGCAAATTAATGGTCACTCCTTTTTCCAATTAAATAGCATATCCAACCCCTTTATAATGAAGTAAATAAAAAATATTGAGTTTGAACACATTAAGATAAAATAATGGAGGATTAAATGCTAAAAATTAGGGTAAAATCATGAAAAATAAAAACTAACAAAACAAGATAGCCTAATAGTTTTTAGTTAACTACTTCTCGTAAGATAAAACCATATACATGTTGGATCGGGAAAAGAAAGCATGCTTAGTTTGGAGAAACGATAGATTTCAAAACTTTTTAAGAAATCATCTTGCAGCGGAAGCAATATATCCAAATCAACATGCTAATCCATACATGATATGGTATAAGGATAATA
>JANZLF010000002.1:20651112-20665869 GCA_026546835.1 Erythroxylum foetidum
TGCATTGACCGCTCTAGCATACCACCCTCGCGGGTCGCGGGCTCGGATATCACCGTCGATGTCGGGTTCGGGTCTCGTGGGAGTGGGATGCTACAACAACCATCTAATTATGAAATAAGAATTGAAATATTGAATCTACATTTTATTAACCTACTTTTTATTCATAATTATAATTGATAAGTATGAATTCAGTGCATTTATTTTTTAATTTTTAGTATCAGGCACAATTAATTGAAAAGCAGTAGAAATTATGATATTTAATTTATTTAATTTAAGATTGAAAAGGTATAAAAAAATTTGTCAAGTAATTAATCAAATAATTATATTTATTTCTTTTCATTAAAATTTTTTAAAAATTATATGTGAATGTAACAATTACTAAATTTTGTTGAGACAATTATAGTTTATAGGTAGTTAAATAGATAGATAGTCTTTCCATGCACGCTTGTAAACTTAAAATTAATTCACTTTAATGGTTAATGAGTTCATTTTAATATAGCGGGTAACCCGCGGGTCCACCTATGTCCACTGGGTAGGGTATAAATTTTCAAAATCATTACCGTTTCTATAAATTTACTCGTGAACTCGTACCCGTGTAACCCATACTCATGAGACCCGTACACATACCCAGACTACCCGCCTGTTTGTCAGGTTTAGATGGGACATATGATGGCTGCCCGTATTTACATATGAATAGAGCTTGGGCAGTTGGGTAGGACTAGAAGAAGCAGAGAACTCACACTTCAGTTTGGACCAGGATTGGGCCACTGTTGTGATTCTAACTCTTGAGCCTAATAAGGAAAGTTGTCGTGCGGAAAACCAAATTCCAGAGAACAGAGAATAGCAGATGTCGATACTGTGGGAGAAGAGCGAGACATGGAGGTGGATAGTGAGGAAGACTAGAGATTCCAAGCCCTTCTTCTTCGCCTTCGCCACCGTGTGCGGTGTGGTTCCTGGCGTCATTGGGTATTGTGTTATGCAGATCACCAATTCTCGGAACCCTGAGCTTGAGGCCCGTCTCCGCCAAACCGCCCGCCCTGAATCTCTTGTAAATTATAATCTGTCTTTTTATTTATTGTTTTTTCTTTTACTTCATTTCTGTTTCTGTTTTTGGGTTTCTGTTCAGTCCCTGCTTTCTCTGCTACAAATGGAATCCCTTTTCATAGGGTGGGCAACTTAATTTTAGTAGACAAGTGATTTTATGTTCTTTTTGATTACAAATTCTTCTTCAACTGTCCCTTGCTATAACCATCCCTTTTGGAGTTCCCTTCCCGTGTGAACTTGCGGAGGATGTGTTTATTGGATCTTTATAATACCACTGAGCTTTCATATTCCTTTTCGCAAAATCTAACTCATTATCTTTATTTATCATGGTCGTATGGTGTCTTCTACTTTTAATTATGAGGTTATCCTCTGTTGTCTGTTTTAGTAGTGGGTTAAAACTCAACAATCTAAGCTTGCAACTCTGGGGTATGGAAAACTGAAGTCGCTCTTCTTGTAAACCAACCCCTTGATGGTGTTAGGTTAAATTGAAGTTAAGAGTTACCTTCTACATCAAAATGATTGAATGATAGATTCGTCTTTCACTTGAAACTATCTCCCTCTCTTTCTTTTTGGGTCCCAATTTTTTGTTGACAGTGTTAGACTTATATTTAACAGCTGGTAATTATTCATTTGTAACCTAACCTTTTGTATAAATATCTACTTACCCGATTATCATAATATAGAAAATTTTCCTCTATTTTCTCTGTATATCGTTTTACCTTCTGTTTATGTGTAAATCTGATATGGTATCAGAGCCAAGTCAATTTGTCTTGAAAATTTGAGGCGGTGTCTGGTTATGTTCTTTTGCCCAATATGTCCATCAAATGTCCAATCCTGCTCTGAATTGAGGGGGTGTGTCAGGAATCTCACATCGGACAAGTATAAGAGCATTCATCAATTTAAAATAATATGCAAACCTCTTCCTCTTGAACTAGCTTTTGGGGATGAGTTAGGCACTTTCTAACAGACAGGCTGAGTTATAATTTTATGCTGTTGAAGCTGCTTCTACCTTCTGTTAGTTTTAAATATGCTTATATCTAAATCTGATTTTGTTGCTTTTGAGAAATATTTATAAAGTTTGTTTGGCTGAATTCTAATTAGGCCATGGGGAAAGTGAACAAAGAGCGGCTAGCAGAATACCTTGGAGAGCTAAAGCGCAAGGAGGACACAAATGACAGATATGTAGCTGCACTTCGTGGGGAGACATTGACCAGGAAGCCTTACGTCAGAATTCAACCAATACCAAAACAGAGTGATACCGGCACTGTCAAGGACCAGAAGTAAGTTATGTGGTGGGTGCATTCCTTCCTTTGAACTACTCATTTGTTCTTTTTTTTCTTAGAAGATAGCAAAATGGTGAGAAGTAGGTTGGTGGAAGGGGTTTTCTTCGCTTTCAACTTACTCATTCCCATTTCATATCAGAAGCTGTCGTCCCCGCTTTGAACTGACTCATTTTCTTCTCATACTTGATTGTGGGGTAAATTATTACTTTTTGTCGCTCATGTCACTTGTATCTTGTTCCCACAAATGTCACAAAAATGTTTTTGGTGGTTCTGTGATCACTGTCAAGGATACTAAGGGGGTTGATAGTCGAGTGGTACACTCTAATCAACAACTAAGACCTTGCTGAAATGAATTTGGTTCAGAAGCTACTCTTACCTGAATTAACATAAACGTACGTTGGGAAGCAAGAAGAAACGAAATAAAGAACAAAATGAAGGAGATAGATGAGCTGTAAATATCAATCAAGAATTAGTTTTGTCCTTTTAACACAAATTTGTTGTCAAAGAATAAACAAAAAGAGTATTCATTTTACATACAGTCACTCTCTCGTCTTTTTCTGGAACCTCTTCAGCTCATGTTTATCCTCTTTTCTTCATGTTTGCACTCAACTTTTTTTTCTAGACGCCCCCACACCTTGGCTCGAAAGAATTGTGAGGGGTAAATTACGGTTTAATCTCACTTAAGTTATTAGCAAGGCGGTCGTTTTTTCTCGGTGTACACAAGGAGCCATCACATTTGATGAACTCTTACACTGTCGCTACTGAGACTCGAACCTGAGACCTTTGCACTTAACTTTCTTACTAATAACCAGTTGAGCTACCCGTGCGGGCTTCTTTTCTTCATGTTAAATGGTATTAGAGCTTGTTTGGCTTTGAGGCGTCGAGAATATCTTATTCCACACTAAAAGTTGTTCATTCAAATCACAGCTTCATGTCACAATTTGTCACTAGTTGAAGATCCAAAGTTTCCGTATTTCATTCATCCATTAGATGATCATAATACACTAATCCCATCTCCAAAACTCACAACATTTAACCATGCTAGGTAGAGCAAGTCATTCATTGTCACGCTTTCAATTAGGAACAAGAATAATGTCAACAATGTTTTAAAAACAAAACTGATCCTCGAACTGATAAAAAAAAAGGTTTAAAGTTTAGAAGTTCAACTAATATTATTAGACTGTTATAAAATCATCATATAATAAATAAGATAGAAATTATAAAAGTAAAAATAAAATATTTTATTAAAATAAAAAAAATACTATAATATATTATATCACTAATTTCACTGTAACTTCATCACAAAAAGTACAAGTAAAAACAATTCCCGGTTTACATTTTCATCGCATCAGAGCCAGAAAATTAGCAAATCGTTCCTGCCACCACATGACATACAATTTCTACTTCACCTCCAGAAGCGACAAAAATACAAGCTTTTCTGTATATCTGAGGGCTTGAAACTTACTGCTTCTTGAGGCACGTAGTAATACAACATGTAATAAAATACTATATGAACATCAAAGCACAAATTAGTCCAAATCGTCAAGTTTTTTAGAAGGTAACAATGAAAACCAATCATGTGTTCTGCATTGAAACTTCAAAACTACACTTCATAAATTGAATGAACTCCCTAATTAACTTCAGTTTTCTAGAAAATAAAAAACCGCAGCTTATCTTGGCTACCATCGAAAGTTTGAATCTTTATCCATTTTAGCTTTTGATTCCCCACCGTGCAAACGCCTAAAAAGATGTCAAAACAATAACTTCCGTACCAGACTTTTACAATGTACTTATAGTCAAAGTTTTAAAACTCAAATCGGAAGTCGAATTAGAAGTCTTATTGATAATTGATTTGATCGGTTCGACTGATTTAATTATCGGTCAAATCGATATAACATTATAATTACACAATAATTATATTTAATTATATATAATATTAGTAATATTAAAAAGTAGAAAAATATATCAAATAATATAAATAAAAAATTTATTTGGCAGGTTCAAATAATATTAAAAAATATAAATAAAAAATGTGATGCATTTTAGAAAGAAAAAGCAAAAAAAATTGAATTAGTGGCTAACCGGTTCGACCAACCCTAGTTTAATCGGTCAATTGACCGGTTCTCACTGATTCTCACTGGCTCAATTAGGGACTGATTTTTAAGAACCACCCGAACTGAATAATCGGCCGATCATTGGTCGAACCGATTGAGTTGGCCGGTCCAATCCGAGTTTCAAAACACTACTCGTGATTTTAAGTATAGATTGTACTTCCATATGTTAATTTTTTATAAATCGTTGATTAAATTCTATGTACGATCAAATAAAGATATAACCTGAGAAGAGAAAGCTGTATGATAAAAGTTGAACAATCAGTAACTATACAATATGGGCACGGCAAATACAATACGAAACAAGAAGTATTTTAATGTCTAAATGATCAGATTTATTTATTACAGGGAAAAGGTTGACATCGTTCATACAGAAACAAGTTGTCAACTAAACACAGTATGTGGTTGAGAATATCCAGGGTTATGCTTTCATGACGCAACCATCTAGCACTGCCAGTTTATACCCACCAGCGTCACTGCCACTTATTTCTCCATATCGATCTTCATCAATTGGATCTGTAAAGTTTTTTGCTTTGACAAAGTGATAAAGAGTAAAGCAGAGGATCTGTTCCATGACTGATATAGACATACATCCTTTTTTCAGAAACCAAAACGCAACAGACAAATCTGATATAGACATACATCCTTTGTTCAGAAACCAAAACCCAATATACGTAAACAATAGAACACCTAAGACCAAATAATTAGCGAACTATTTGGAAATCCTCGAATTGAATTCATCAACGAATTGGATTCAATTACATTAATGAGATTGAATTGAATTCAATTTATACTGTTTGGAACAAATTCAGTAATATTAGAATTGAATTCAATTATACTGTTTAGAACACAATCAAAATTAATTTAATTATTTCATATTATATTTTTACCCTTAACTAAAAAATAATCTTATTAAATAATAAACATTCACACTTACATAGAGCAAGTTATAAACATCAATTTCATTATAAGTAATATCATCCAAAAAGTTTATTATTAAAATGAAAAGAAAATATTGATTACAAATGAAAGTAAGAAAGGTGGTGTTGTTCCGTTTCTTGGTAGGAAGAGTTTTTTTAGGTAAGAGGAGTCGTTTGAAGTTAAGAGATATATGGTAGGGTTAGATGGGTATTATTGGAAGGATATTTTTATCGTTCAAAAGAAGAATTGAAGTTTCAGTTCGTAGTTCAATTCTGATGCTTTTTCAAATGAATTCAATTTATAAAGGATGATGTATAAATTGAACCCATCCCTTTTTTTGTTTCAAACACTTGAATTGAATTCCATATTGCAATTGAATTCAATTCATATCATTCCAAACACTCTGCAAGTAAACACAAAAGATGGAATAATTAGGAATCAAAAGACGAAAACAAACAACAGTAATGGTGACCATACATATACACAAACAAACTAACAAAAAAAAAACAAACCAACAGTAGAGTGATCACTTATTAAACTTTATTCCAGCAAATAGTCGTGTTATTGTTTTAGATCAACAAATTCAATACTTCAAATTGAGATATTAAAATGAAATTGTAACTATTACAGAAAACTAATTAATCAAGAAGTACGAATGAAGAAAAATCTCATAAACCGACTGCCTTATCATTATCCCCTTATCTACAGGACAAATTGGAACTCTATAGATACTTAACAACTAAATCACCATTTCACTCCAAAACCCATTCATCAAATCTCGAATTTTTTGCTTCCTCTTAAACTTTGCAACAAAATGATTCACAAGCTTATTAGTGAAGTCCTCAACACCAAGATGAATGTCACCAGTTGTGGCTTTGACCTCAAAAGTTCCTCCACCTAAATCAAAGATGAGCACATTCTACTCTGCTTTCCTCGACGCTTTTTTTTCCAAGCCATACGCAATAGCAACAGTTGTGGGCTCGTTGATAATGCTCATCACGTTAAGCCCTACAATAGTGTCAGCGTCCTCCGTAGCCTGCCTCTATAAGTCATTGAAATAAGCAAACACAGTGATGAGATTTGAGAAGTCAAATGGGGTTAGAAAGCTGATTTTGCTGCAATGAAATCTGAGAGAGAGAAGATGGAGGCAACAAGAGACTTTGATTTGTGAACCCAAAATCTGAAGTTTTAGATATTATCGCTTACATTGATTAATCGGTTCGACCGTTGAAAAATCGGCCAATTCTTAGCCAATTTTTATACACATAAGTTATTAATTAGAACCAAATCGAACAATTTGGTAGTTTAGACTGTTTTCAATCGAACTGAATAGTCCAATTCCATTTTAAAACCTTGATTTTAGTGATGGTACGATTTCTAAACCATATTTTAGTGACCCACTTTACAATGTGCAGACTCGTTGCAATACTTTCATCATTTCTTGTCTATTGAAATCTATGAGTTAGTCATTAGGTTCGATAATCTTTTACATAGACTCAGCTTCAAAAATATGGGAATTACTAAAAAAACATTTTGTTCAATCTGATAATAATTGAATATGCAAGTTAAAATATGATCTATCTATGTTGAATCAAGGAAACAAATGTATTGACACCTATTATATAGAACTTATGGTACTATAGACCATATTGCCTATGTGGAAATTACAATCCACATTATTTTCAACACTACGAGGATCAGCAGATGAAGGATGCTATCTTCAATTTTTTGAATGGATTAAATGAAAATTATTCTCATTAATCTTCACAAGTTATACTAATGAAACCATTTCATACCGTGGAAAAAGCATATAATATGGTAATGAGAGATGAACCTAGCATATAATATGGTAATCAGAGATGAATCTAGAAAGGTAACAATATCATTATTAGTCTATGAATGATATTCTAATTGGATGCAAATGCAAGAAAGAATTAATAGAGTACTCAATTTCATAAGTATAAATTTCAAATTTAAAAACTCAGGACAACCCAGGTTCTTTCTTGGAGTTGAAATAGCAAGATAAGAAAAAGAGATGGTTTTGTGTCAAAGGAAATATACCTTAAATCTTATGGAATAATGCAAATTGTTAGGTGCAAAACCAAAACCAATACCTATTGAACCAAGTCATAGACTGAGACAATCGAAAAAAGATTTTCTTGATGAACCGAGTCATGGACTGAGACAAATGGAAAAAGATTTTCTTGATGATCCAACTGCCTATAGAAAGCTTGTCGGAAAACTGATGTACCTTACCCTTACAAGACCTGACCATTTTGTCCATATCTTGCCACAATTCATGAGCAAACTTGCCAAGATACATTGGCAAGCTGCCTTGAAATTGGTCAGATACTTAAAGGAATGGCAGGATAGGGAATTATTCTAAACATTGAAGGAAATACATGGCTAGAATGCTACATAGATAGTGATTGGGGCATATGCCTAAACACTAGAAGATCCATATCTGGTTTTTGTGAGCTGGAAAGCTAAGCCATAATCAGTAGTGGCTCGAAGCTCAACTGAAGTTGAGTATAGAGCCATGTCCCTTGCATGCTATGAAGTGCTTTGGATTGAAAATCTACTTGAAGATTTCAAGCTTAAGTATGAAGGGATAGTTGTAATGTATTGTGATAATCAATCAGCTATTCAAATTTGTAAAAACCTTATGCATCATGAGAGAACGAAACATTTTGAGATATACTGCCATTTCATTAGAGAGAAGGTTGAAGAAGGAACTGCAAAAATAGAACATGTGGCAAGTAAATCTCAGACATTCACACAAAGGCTCTCAATTCATCTCATCTTAGATCTTTAATTGTCAAGATGAACATGATCAATATTTATGCTCGTATTAAGGGGGAGTGTGAGAAAGAAAACAGAAATATACGTCTAGAAGCAAGAAGAAAAGAAATGAACGAGGAGTTAGTTAGATGAGTTGTAAATAACAACCAAAGAATTAGTTTTGTCCTTAACAGAATTATGTTGTAACTTATAACAAACCTCTATATATATACTCGATTTTTATAAAGAATAAACAACAAAGTATTCATTTTACACTTATTATCACTCTCCCATCTTTTTCTAGAAATTCATCAGATCCCGTTCATCAGATCCCGTTCATCCTCTGTTCTTCAAGTTTTAAAATTCAGTGGCTAGTACCTGGAATCCCCTGAAGTAATACAAGCGTCAGAAATAAACAGATACTTTTAAGACTTACATATTAGGTGTTAGACACCTAAGTCTAAACTGTGGGATCGTACAAGTGTTGACGAGCCTTAGCCAATGCTTGGCATGCAAGTCAGCATGAGGAAAGCGTATTAACGAGGAAACAAGGCAAAATTTTACGAGTTGGCAAGCAAAACCTGAGAAACTTGCAAAATAGGTGAGTGATGTTGGAAGTATCGGTGAATATTTTGAGAGTAAGCGAGATTTGATACGCATGGGCACACGTAGGCGCCCATTAGCGAAAATATTCAACGAGACATGAGATTCAGATGTGAGGCTGCACAGAGATGGCAAACTAAGTCATACGAGACCCAAGGCTGTGCGAAGACATGCGAGTGCGACAAGGTGCATAAGCATTTGACTTTGGCGAGGCAGATCGAAGGTATGTAAAATATGTGAGGTTTAATACTAACTCAGATTATGACTTGTACTTAGTTATAGAGCGACGAGATTGTACCATGAGTAACCTTGATTATGGAAGATGGACTTGTCCATGGACGTGCATTGATAGACGTATGCGCGGATAGGCCATGGTGACTTAGAAATCACATCAATAATGATGTGACAATTGTGGATGATGTGACGGATAAGATCACAATGGATGAATATCAGCTTTAAAAGATAAAGATCACGTGGAAGGATCATCTGAAGATAGAGGAGATCTTCGTAGATAAGGATAATCATTCCTAGATAGGATAATCTTTTATCTTGTTAATATGATTTAACTTAATCCTATTAGATAGAGTCCTAATTGGATGGGGATGTCATCTATTAGTTAGTTTGATGTAATCTGATAATGATAAGATGGGATAAAATTGTGATATTAGCTAGTAGAGTTCTATTAGGATTCTAACTTAGTCATCTAGAGATGCCTATAAATACCTCATTAGAGCTTAGAGCTACTCATTCAATCTTTGAGTCATTCACTTATTGAGAGAAATCACTCAGATGATAGAGCTTTAAGAGTTGAGAGTTGAGAGCTTTTGGGGAAGTTCTCATTATAAGGACTTCGAGTAAGGATTTCCTTATAAGTGCTTCAAGAAGGAGGTACTTGTATCTTTTGTTAACGTTTTGTTGAGGGTTAATGAAAGATTAGCTTCGACTATATATCTCTTGTTGCTTTCTTTACTCTATTATGCACTTGTGTTATTTTGTGTGAGAGAGAAACACTTTAAACACTTGTATGTACGGGAGGTGTTCGATAGTTAACGAAATTATTTGGCTACATTCACGTGAGAAGGCTGAATCTTGCTTAACCAGACCTAAGTGGGATTGTCGTACGAAACTGGGTATGACTTGCGGTAAAAGTTTGAGTCCAAAATAGAACTTTGTGAATACTGGTATCGGAGCTAATTTAGAGCGATGGCTGGTAGAAGTAATCTGATGGAAAGGGTTACCATAATAGAAGTATTTTTTGAGTCTCTAGCCCCGACGAATGAGGGAGTAATTCCTTTTTTGGAACGTATTACAACCTTAGAGAGGGAGCTTCAAGCAACTATGAAAGCATTTGAGGAACATATGAAGGCTCGTGATATGATCTGCTAGTGCCCAAGCATGCAATGGTAAGGCAGAAGACAAGCGTCCGAGTGGAAAGCACTATGGTGAAGGTGCGAGAGTCACAAGTTTTCGATGGCAAGCAAAGGGCTGAGGAGCTCGAAAATTTTACATAGGACATGGAGTAGTACTTTGCAGTGGCAAAAGTAGCGGACTAGATGAAGGTGTCAATTATAGCAATGTACATAGTCGGTGATGCCAAGTTGTGGTGGAGAACGAGAACCTCCAACAACATCAATGTGGGGAGGCCTCCCATTGACATTTGGGAGAAGATGAAGAAGGAGCTAATGAATCAGTTCCTACCTAACAACACTTCATAGCTCAAGAGAGAAGCTTTGAAGGGGTTGAAGCAAGACGGTCTGGTAAGGAAGTATGTGAGGAAGTTCACATCGGTGATGTTGGAAGTGTAGAGCATGTCAGAGGAAGACAAGCTATTCAACTTCATTAGCGGCTTGCAAGGTTGGGTATAAATGGAGCTTCAGAGGTAGAATGTGAAGGACCTCTCTAGCGCAATAACGGTGGAAAATGCTTTAGTGGATTTCCAATTGCCACCATCAATTATACCCAGCAAAGAGAGTAAGAAAAATGGTAGAACCTGAGATGGCAAGGAGAAAGGCAAAAAGAAGGTGGGAGAATCTTTTCCATATAAGAAGAAGCAATCAAAGGGGAAGGTTGCATGCTTCATTTGTGATAGGCCGCATTATGTTCGAGAATGGCCAAAGAGGAAGAAGGGCGAGGAGCAGATGAATTCCATAGTCGCGAAGGACAAAAGAGGGGGCGATGAAAATGACTCGGGGGAAGGAGCCATTAACAAAAGCACCTATTTGAATGTTATAAACCTCGTGGAGGAGGACCCATGTAAAAAAACTTGACGAAAAGAGGAGGTGGTATGTGGGAAAGGTTCCAATGGAAGAGAAGACTTGCTATAGTCTTCGACAGTTGGCGAAGGAGCCTTCGAGGGAACCGCTCGTGACAAATTATTTCAACGAGGGCGTCGAATTCTTCTAGTGGGGTGGATCATTAGACCCCTAAGTTCAGACTGCGTGATTGTGCGAGTGTTGGCAAGTCTTGGCTAATGCTTGGCACGCAAGTTAGCACGAGGAAGGCGTGTTGACGAGGGAACAAGGCAAAATCTTATGAATTGGCAAGCAAAACTTGAGGAACTTATGAAGTAGGCGAGGGATGCGAGAAGTATCGATGAAGATCTCAAGGGTAGGCGAGATTCGATACACATGGGCACGCTTAGGCGCCCATTGGAGAAAATCTTTGATGAGACGTGACATTCATATGTGAGGCAGCACGGAGTTGGTGAACTAAGTCATGTGAGACCCGAGGGTGCGCAAAGGCATGCGCGCGCGACAAGTTGCATAAACAATTGACTTCAACAAGGCAAGTCGAAGGTATGTAAAATATGTGAGGTTTTTCTCAACATGGTAACAACCAGATTTGGGAGAATAATTCTTCCAATTTTCATTGATAATTTTCCCATGTACAGAGTCTATCTACTTATAGTACATTAAACTAGCCAACTATGGTAACTATTTTGTAGTCAATGCGTGATATTCTCTTAATGTACACAATTAAGGCATAATCTGATCATGATTCTACTTGATCTCATAGAATACTCTAACACTCCCCCTCAAGTTGAGTAGTGGGATCTCCAATACCCAACTTGCCCAAAACTGTTTTGAAAATCCTGCCATTGACGGCCTTGGTCAAAATGTCCGCCAATTGGTCTTCTGAGCGAACATATGGTAAATCAATGATGCCCCTTCCAATTTCTCCTTGATGAAGTGTCAATTCACCTCAATATACTTTGTCTGATCATGTTGGACAGGGTTTTCTAAAATACTTATGGCTGCCTTATTGTCATATAATAGCTTACTCATACCTTTGGGTGGGAACCCAAGCTCTGTCATCAACTTCCAGATCCAGAGGACTTCAGCTAGCCCTCGTACAATTCCACGAAACTCCGCCTCTGCGCTAGATAGTGCAACCACCTTTTGCTTTTTTCTCCTCCAAGTGACTAAGTTGCCTCCGACCATAGTGAAATATCCTGCAGTTGATTTTATGTCATTTGGATTCCCGGCCCAATCTGCATTCGTATAACCTTGTATCTCTAAATGACCACTCTTCTTGAAGATTATACCTCGGCTCACTGATCCCTTTAGATATCTCACAATCCTGAGAGCTGCTTCCATATGATCTTCGTATAGATTATGCATAAATTGATTGATGACTCTGACAGCATATGCTATGTCTGGTCGAGTGTGGGTAAGATATATCAGCTTTCCCACCAGTCTTTGATACTTCTCCCGATCTGTAGGTTCTCCGTCTTCTTTCATCTGTAGGTCATGATTTACTACCATTGGAGTCTATGCTGGTTTGCAGTCAGCTAGCCCTGTTTATGTGAGTAAATCTAGGATGTACTTTCTTTGTGATATAAAGATTCCTGTCTTCGATCTCAGTACCTCAATTCCTAGAAAGTACTTTAACCCTCCAAGATCCTTCATTTCGAATTCTTCAAATAATCTTCCCCTAATCCTTGCAATCTCCTCCTTATCACTTCCAGTGATTATCATGTCATCCACGTAGATAATGAGACAAGTAATCAGACTCCCCCTCTTCTTGAGAAAGAGATTATGATCTGAGTTACTCTGCTTGTACCCATACCTCTTCATTGCGATCGTAAACTTTCCAAACCAAGCCCTCGGAGATTGTTTCAGTCCGTACAGTGCTTTTTTCAGTCTACACACTCTTCCCTTCTGGATCCCATCTGTAAATCCCGAAGGTCCCTCCATATACACCTCTTCTTTAAGGTCTCCATGGAGAAAGGCATTTTTTACATCAAATTGTTGGAGTGGCCAGTCCAGGTTTGCTGCTAATGAGAATAGGACTCTGATTGTGTCTATCTTTGCTACCGGAGAAAACGTCTCTGAATAGTCAACTCCGTATGTTTGCGTGTACCCTTTCTCCACAAGTCGTTCCTTATACCACTCCACCGTTCCATCTGCCTTGTGCTTTATGGTGAACACCCATTTATACCCCACTGGTCTCTTTCCAGGCGGAAGGTTACAAATCTCCCATGTCTCGTTCTTTTCTAGGGACTTCATTTCAGTCATCATAGCATCCCTCCACTCTTTCCTGCTTTTTGCTTCCTGCACTGTTCTTGGAACCTCCTCAGTGTATAATGTTGTTGTGAACACTTTAGCTTCTACTGATAGACTCCCCCTCACCAGGTTTCCCATGGGATACCTTGAAGCTTTTGATTGATGGGCTATATCTCCTGGGAGGTATCCCCCTCGTGCTTTTCAGGGGTAAAGTATATCTCTCCCTTTCTCTGACTATTACCTCAGGCGCATCAGGTGTGGTCCTGTCATGGTCAGATTCTTGTGCCATAGGAGAAATTTCAACATCACCAGTGGTAGTATCAAGGTCATTCGAATTACTTACCTCTGGGACATCGTCCGCAGGAGTTATATTGGTTGTTGACTCTGGTTCGGTGGGTTGTATCATGTTGTCAGAGAGTGGCTCGGTGGTACTGCTTACTGGCTTTGTTGGAGCAACATCTGGCAAGATTGATCCTTGCAGCCAAATCAGTGGATCAACAATGGTATCACTACTCTCCCCCTGATCACTGAGCGGGGTGGAGTAATAGTACTCGGTCTCAACGAAGTCACAGTCCATAGTGATGTACATATGACGAGTGGAAGGATTGTAACATTTATAGCCTTTCTGGTGTACTGCATAGCCCACAAAGATACATTTGACAGCACAGGGATCAAGTTTAATTCGTTCTGTTTTGGGAATATGGACAAAGACAGCACAGCCAAACACACATGGTGAAAGGGTAAGGGATGGTGGAATAGTAGTATGAGTGGATAGATTGTGGAGGAGTGTTTTGAAGTTGAGGATCTTTGTGGGTAGTCTATTGATGAGGTATGTTGCGGTTGCAACTGCTTTGGGTCAAAAATATTGAGGGACCCTGGACTCGAGCATTAATGCACAGGTCATTTCAAGAATGATGCGGTTTTTACGTTATACAACACCATTTTGCTGAGGAGAATTAGGACAAGTGGTTTGGTGAATAAATCCCCGTTGTTGGAAAAAAGTACTCACGGTATGATTGACGTATTCTCCCCCATTGTCTGACCTAAGAATTTGAATTTTTTTGTTGTACTGAGTATGCACCATATGATAAAACAGAATGAATTTTTCTGCAACCTCAGATTTATTTTTCATAAAGTAAACTCAAGTCATTCTTGTGCAATCATCAATAAAAAGCAAAAAATATCAGAAACGAGCATTATTTGAGTTTGGGGCAGGGCCTCACACATCCGGGTGTACTAAAGAAAAAAATGACTCTACCCGAGTGTTACTGGGAGGAAAAGATGTCCTGTGACTCTTGGCCAAAATTCAAGTTTCGCATGCAACATGTGATTTATTAGATAACAAAGATGGAAATAACAACTTCAAATACCCACAGGAATGATGATCTAAGCGGCGATGCCAAAGCCAGACTTGTCGGTCAGTCGTCCCGTGTGTAGGAAAATTCCGGTGTGAGCATCACATGCCCACGGTGCGGAAAACAAAAATTTTTGTTCCGGGACCTTCCCGAA
>JANZLF010000002.1:20665969-20689896 GCA_026546835.1 Erythroxylum foetidum
ATTCAAAAGTCAGAAGTTGATGACTGAAGGAGTCTTGCGTGAACAGAGCACACCAAGTGCTTGATCTTTTGCCTCAATCAACATTCAAGCTTAACAGGGCAGCAACTGAAGCTTCCATTTTCGGACGTTCAAGGGAGCACTTTCAAGAGTGGTATCAAAGCTTCATTTTCTACAGAAGTTTTTTGGTGATTTTCTCAGCTCATTTTTGGCATCCTGATGACTAAATAAGAACTGAAACGTCTGATCCAATACCACACGTTATTAAAAATAAGAACTGAAATGTGTGATCCAATACCAATTTGGAGCCTTTCCTCATCTTCCACAGCTTATAGTTACCTGAAAACTCAAATGCAGCCGTGAGCTTTACATGGAATTAATGGAAACATTAAGAAGCTGGAGGATTTGTCTCCATATCAACTGTTTGATACTGCTTCCATCATTTTATTCATTTCTTTGAGCCAGGATCTCAAAAAGATGGAACAAACTATTATCAGAATACACTGATAGTGGTGATGAAAAAAAAGGAGCAGGATATGTCATCCTATCAAAGTTGGAATCACAAAGTCGAAAACTTTATGAGCATGACATGTTTGTAAGTCTTTCCAGGATTCACAATCTGCGAAGGGAAGTTGGGGTGATTCACAGAATCCGGAAACCCTTGAGTCTCCAAGCACAGAGCTGCGTGAGGCTTGTACACGAATCCACCTTTCCCTTTCTGAGTCAAACTGTTGCTCGTATAAAACTGCAAACCAGGTTGGTTTGTGTAGAGTTGCATCACTCTTCCGGATTTCTTGTCATGCACAATCGCAGCTTTCTTCAACCTTTTGCCTCCACTTCCATCTAGTGCATAGTTTATGTCATAACCATTAGGTAGCTTTTGAATCTTGCTTCCAATGATGGTGGGTTTCAGGAGATCGTAAGGTGTTCCATTCACTGATTCAATTTTCCCAGTGGGAATCAGCTGGTTGTCTACAGGAGTGTAGTGGGAACCAAAAATCTGAATCTCTTCTGACAATATATCACCACTGTTCTGACCACCAAGGTTCCAATAAGCATGGTTTGCTAGATTCACAGGGGTGGCCTTGTTGAGAGCTTTTGCTTTCATTAAAATGCTTAACCTGTCATTGTGAAGTAGCGTATAGCGCACAATCACCTGAAGCTCACCAGGGAATCCTGAGAAAAAGACAGGAAGATGTTTCAAAATAAGAACATGAAATTCTGATATGGAAATTGAAGTGAAAAAAGAAAGTTTCTAACCTTCTTCGCCATCATGACTTTTGTAGGAGAAGACAATGTAAGGAGCATGACCCTCTGGTTCGTGCTTTTTCACTTTCCAAACTACCTTACTGAATCCTTTAGGTCCACCTGTTGTAGTTCAATACAGCAGTTCATATTAGTATAGATATCTCAACAACTCTTTTGATAAGCAAAAGCAGAACAGTAGCCCCCAAGCCAGGTGAAAATCTGAAAACTAGTCTTTTCAGAGAATTTTAGTCTAAGGAGATGATTAAAAAGCTCAAATGGCCATGGAAAAGGCCGCAATTCATCTCAATCTTGAAGAGGATTGGTTAACTATAAATGTGTTGGCGTCATTTAGGTTTAACTCAATCCAAAATAATAACTTATTGAAATTATCTTAAATTATCGATTTAAGCCAAGTTTAATTAGTTTAAATTAAGTTTAAGAATTTGATCAAATTGACATATAATTAATATACTGGAAACAGTCTCTCTATTATGCAGGAATAAAACTGCATATTATCAGATCATCCTGCATTTCGCTTCACTACGAAACTTTAGATTGGATGTGATAATGACATATAATTAATATTGAATTAATTCATATATGATATTCATTTTATATGTTGTAATTTTTATAACGAAAATTTAAATTTAAGAGAATTAAAAAATTTTAAAAATGAATATCACAAGAAATTTTTTAAATTTAAGATTTTTAAAAATGACTTAAATTATTAATAACCTGTATCTTTTATTTTTTAAAAAAAGAAAAAGAACACTAAAAGAGGGAACTAAAGTGAAAGTACCGTGCAGCATGTTCTTGCCCTCGTTAGGTACAAGTTTGTACAGAGTCCCGTTAAGAGTGAATTTAGCACCGGCAATTCTGTTAGCGACCCGGCCTACGGTGGCTCCGAAGTACGATGAATCATTCTGCATAAGATCAATCAACTTTGGAGTTAAGACCTGCTTTCTCTTTCACAGTTCAGTAAAAAATAAGCTACTTCAAATCACGTGGTAAGAAATGAGAAATCTGTGTAGCGCTAGCCAAAGTTGAAGATTCGTTTCTATCTTCAACGAAGAAAAGTGACAAACAAGAAAAAGACAAGTCTTCTGAATTGCATTTATTTTCCTTAGGAGGCTTGCAGGCAGATATGGAAGACGACAATGAGTCTGACATCTTAGACTGAAACCGAACTTAATATTTCAAAGTTCAAATACAACGTTTCTCTCTTTCTGGGAGAGGAGAGAGAGATAGGAAGACATCAACAATAATGGAGAACACTCACCTTGTACTCACTGATAGAATCATATCCCAACACAATATCAGCCCGCTTTCCTGTCGATCATAACACGGAAAACGCGAAGAATTCAACAAAACAGAAGAATCAGAGCAAAGGGTTTCAGAAATGGGTCGATCAACGAAGCCAAGAAAAGAAAACACTCACCATGTTTGTCAGGGACGAAAATGGAGATGACATGACCACCATAATTGGTGAGCTTCAGGGATATATTTCCTTTCTTAAGATCATACATCCCAATCTCATCATTCGTTGTTGCAAAGCCGCTTACAAACCCAATAACCAATAGAAGAGCCAAAGAAGAAATCATATAAAACTTAGCCATCTTTTCTGACAAATTAAGAAGAAAAAAATATGAGAAATCAGACGAGACAAGCTTCTCTTATCTCTCTGCTTGATATGGCAGATTGGCTGGTGATAGGTATATGTGTGTGTATATATATGTATAGAAGATAGTGATTTGGAAAGATATGTATGGAGTTTGAGGCTGATATGATTTTCCAGAGTCCACAGGTTTGAATAGGTTTTTATGCATATCAGTGGACTATTTGTGACAGGGACAATATAATTTTGTTCTTTTGTTGTATAGTTTCAACGTGACAGCCTCCTGAGTTTATCAGTTCAATTTTTTTTTTCTTTTTAACGGAGGTTCATGTTTGTAAAAGAGGGATTGAAGATTCGAACTCCTTCAAGAATTTTCCCTCTTTTTAGTATTAATTAGTGTTAATAAACGATTACTGACTTTTATTTGATTTTATATTTACTATTTCTTATCATGATAACAGCCAGATTTGGAAGAATAACTCTTCCAATTTTCATTTATTTTTCCATGTACATAGTCTGTCTACATATAGTACATTAAGCTAGCCAACTACGGTAACTATCCTGTAGTCAATGCATGATATTCTCTTAATGTATACAATTAAGGCATAATCTGATCCTGATTCTACCTTATTTCGTAGAATATTCTAACACTCCCCCTCAAATTGAGTAGTGGGATCTCCAATACCCAACTTGCCCAAAACTGTTTTGAAAATCCTGTCATTGACGGCCTTGGTCAGAATGTCCGCCAATTGGTCTTCTGAGCGAACATATGGTATATCAATGATGCCCCCTTCCAATTTCTCCTTGATGAAGTGTCGATCCACCTCAATATGCTTTGTCCGATCATGCTGGACAGGGTTTTCTGAAATACTTATGCTGCCTTATTGTCACATAGTAGCTTACTCATACCTTTGGGTGGAAACCCAAGCTCTGTCATCAACTTCCGGATCCAGAGGACTTCAGTTAGCCCTCTTGCAATTCCACGAAACTCCGCCTCTGCGCTAGATAGTGCAACCACCTTTTTCTTTTTGCTCCTCCAAGTAACTAAGTTGCCTTCTATCATAGTGAAATATCCTGCAGTTGATTTTCTGTCATTTGGATTCCCGGCCCAATCTGCATCTGTATAACCTTGTATCTCTAGATGACCACTCTTCTTGAAGATTATACCCCAACTCGTTGATCCCTTTAGATATCTCACAATCCTGAGAGTTGCTTCCATATGATCTTCCTGTGGACTATGCATAAACTGACTGATGACTCCGACAACATATGCTATGTCTGGTCGAGTGCGGCCAAGATAGATTAGCTTTCCCACCAGTCTCTGATACTTCTCCCGATCTGTAGGTTCTCCGTCTTCTTTCATCTACAGGCCGTGATTTACTACCATTGGAGTCTCTGCTGGTTTGCAGTCAACTAGCCCTGTTTATGTGAGTAAATCTAGGATGTACTTTCTTTGTGATATAAAGATTCCTGTATTCGATCTCAGTACCTCAATTCCCATAAAGTACTTTAACCCTCCAAGGTCCTTCATTTCGAATTCTTCAAATAATCTTCCCCTGAGGCTTGCAATCTCCTCCTTATCACTTCCAGTGATTATCATGTCGTCAACGTAGATAATGAGACAAGTAATCAGACTATCCCTCTTCTTGAGAAAGAGAGTATGATTTGAGTTACTCTGTTTGTACCCATATCTCTTCATTGCAACTGTAAACCTTCCAAACCAAGCCCTCGGAGATTGTTTCAATCCGTATAGTGCCTTTTTCAGTCTACACACTCTTCCCTTCTGGATTCCATCTGTAAATCCCGGAAGTCCCTCTATATACACCTCTTCTTTAAGGTCTCCATAGAGAAAGGCATTTTTTACATCAAATTGCTGGAGTGGCCAATCCAGGTTTGCTGCTAATGAGAACAGGACTCTGATGGTGTCTATCTTTGCTACTGGAGAAAACATCTCTGAATAGTCAACTTCGTATGTTTGCGTGTACCCTTTCGCCACAAGTCGTTCCTTATACCGCTCCACCGTTCCATCTGCCTAGTGCTTTATGGTGAACACCCATTTACACCCCACTGGTCTCTTTCCAGGCGGAAGTTTACACATCTCCCATGTCTCGTTCTTTTCTAGGGCCTTTATTTCAGTCATCATAGCATCCCTCCACTCTTTCCTGCTTTTTGCTTCCTGCACTGTTCTTGGAACCTCCTCAATATATAATGTTGTTGTAAACACTTTAGCTTCTACTGATAGACTCCCCCTCACCAAGTTTCCCATGGGATACCTTGAAGCTTTTGATTGATGTTCCGAGCTATATCTCCTGGGAGGTATCCGCCTCGTGCTTTTTAGGGGTAAAGTATATCTCTCCCTTTCTCCGACTATTACCTCAGGCGCATCAGGTGTGGTCCTGTCATGGTCAGATTCTTGTGCCATAGGAGAAATTTCAATATCACCAATGGGAGTATCAAGGTCATTCGAATTACTTACCTCTGGGACATCGTCCACAGAAGTTATATTGGTTGTTGGCTCTGGTTCGGTGGGTTGTATCATGTTGTCAGAGAGTGGCTAGGTGGTACTGCTTACTGGCTCTTTTGGAGCAACATCTAGCAAGACTGATCCTTGCAGCCAAATCAGTGGATCAACAATGGTATCACTACTCTCCCCCTGATCACTAAGTGGGGTGGAGTAATAGTACTCGGTCTCAACGAAGTCACAGTCTATAGTGATGTACATGTGACGAGTGGAAGGATTGTAACATCTATAGCCTTTCTGGTGTACTGCATAGCCCACAAAGATACATTTGACAGCACAGGGATCAAGTTTAGTTCGTTCTATTTTGGGAATATGGACAAAGACAGCACAGCCAAACACACGTGGTGGAAGGGTAAGGGATGGTGGAATAGCAGTATGAGTGGATAGAGTGTGGAGGGGTGTTTTGAAGTTGAGGATCTTTGTGGGTAGTCTATTAATGAGGTATGTTGCGGTTGCAACTGCTTCGGGCCAAAAATATTGAGGGACCCTGGACTCGAGCATTAATGCACAGGTCATTTCAAGAATGATGCGGTTTTTACGTTCCGTAACATCATTGTGCTGAGGAGTATTAGGACATGTGGCTTGGTGAATGAGTCCCTGTTGTTGGAAAAAGGTACTCATGGTATGATTGATGTATTCCCCCCCATTGTCTGACCTAAGAATTTAAATTTTTTTGTTGTACTGAGTATGTACCATATGATAAAACAGAATGAATTTTTCTGCAACTTTAGATTTATTTTTCATAAAGTAAACCCAAGTCATTCTTGTGCAATCATCAATAAAAAGCAAAAAATATTGGAATTGAGCATTATTTGGGTTTGGGGCAGGGCCCCACACATTCGAGTGTACTAAAGAAAAAACTGACTCTACCCGAGTGTTGTTGTGAGGAAAAGATGTCCTGTGACTCTTGGCCAAAATACAAGTTTCACATGCAACATGTGATTTATTTGAAAACAAAGATGGAAATAACAACTTCAAATACCCATAGGAAGGATGACCTAAGCGGCGATGCCAAAGCCAGACTTGCCGGTCAGTCATCCCGTGAGTCAGCATGGTCGTACCCTGTTGAGCCACCTCATCGACAAAATACAACCCCCCTTTCTCAGTACCACGTCCAATGATCTCCTGCGTATGTATGTCATGCAAAAGGCAAAAGCTTGGATACATCATAACAGTGCAATTTAATTCTCGAGTAACATGACTGATCGATAGCAACTTGCAGGACAAAGATGGCACATATAAACAATTTGACATTTTTAGTTTTGGAGAAATACTAAACCCGCTCCTTTCACTTCTGAGAACCCACCATTAGCAGTTTGAATACGGGTTTTGGTAGTAGTGGAGGGGTTTACAATATCTGTGGGATCATAGGTCATGGTATTCGTGGCTCCACAGTCAAAAATCCACCGTTTTTCTTTTCCTTCATTAAGACAGTGAATTATGAAAGCTTTGGGGTCCATTGAAGGGGTTTTTTCAATTGTGAGGGCTGGTCTGGTAATTTTTACACAAGTAGGGGCTGATTTGGTACTGGGCAAGTTTCGGGGGGTCAATTTGGAATCTTTTGAAACTGCAGAGTTGGATTCACTATTTATAGGTTTTATGGGATCATTTTGGATATAACCAGAATCACATGGACTGATTTTTGCAACATCAATATCTCCTGGTCAAAACAACCACGATAAAAAATATTAAGTTTAGAAATACAAGGGTTTGGGTTTAATTTCTGAAACCCAAACCCTATACCTTTGCCTCCAAGCTCATTTTGGTTATCCATTCTGCTGCTCATCCCGACCGCTGCAAACCCTCCTTCTTCTTCATTATTTCCTCCTTCTTCTTGGCTGTCGCTACCGATGCCAGTGGCCTGTGGGTTGCTCATGGCGGCGACGGCCTTACTGTTGTTTGATTTCTGATGCTTATGGCCATCTTCCCACCACTCCGGGAAGCCAACAAGCTTGAAGCAGGTTTCTTTAGTGTGCTTCGACATACCACAGTGGCTGCAGTGCAGCTTTGACTTGTCAATCCATGGTTTTCCCAATTTTTTGGCTTGATCTGTTCGATTCCTCTGTCCCCGTCCCTTTGATTTTTCTCATGGGGCTTTGAAAAGTAGCCCAGTGCCGACTCCTCCCGAGTCGTTGTCCCTGTTGGTTGCCGGTTTCAATATACGAAGTCTGGCGGCCTCCTTCCTAACGGCGGCATATCCTAATTCCATTGTAGGAAGTGGTTCCGATCGGAGGATTTCTCGGCGGATTGAATCATATCTTCCATCAAGTCCTCCCAGAAATTGGAACAAACGATGCTCCTGGACAATCCGATTGTAGATTGTGATGTCCTCGATGCACTTCATCTGATTTGGCTGCCTTCGGGCTATTGACAGCCACAGTCCTTGTAGTGTATTCCAGTATTGCTCTAATGTATGTTGTCCTTGAACTTGACGGCTTGCTGATTGTGTAGATCAAAGATTTGTAGGGCATCTGCTCCGCTTCCGTACGTGACTGCTAAGGCATCCCACAATGCCTTTGCAATGGGGTATTCTGCAACATTGCTCACCAGGTTGGACTCTATATTCTGAAGAATCCATGAGAAGACACTCAAGTCTTCTTGTTCCCATCGGAGAAATCCCGGATCTCCTGCTGCTGGCACCGATGATGTTCCCATAATGTGGCCTGTCCGGCCTCTCCCACCAATTGTGACCCTCATGAGTCGTGCCCACGGGGGATAATTATCCCCCACTCAATTTGATGCTGATTGACATATTTTTAGAGTTTGGTGATTGATTCTGAACTGAATTGATGCCATTTTTCAGGAGTTTGGCTATTTGCAAGGTTAAATCATCAGGAACAACATTCTCTGATGTTGTTGGATTTTCTGTTTCGTTGGAACTGGTTACTGACATGTTTCTGTTTTGATTTCAGGTCTGTTAGGGTTTGAACAGTGATGATTTTTCTGAGTTCAGGGTATTGGCTAGTTTGAATAGCTTGAAGGTTTGGACAGATTGAAGGTTTTGAACGATTGTGGCTGATTCTGAGTTCATAGGCTGATTTGGTAAGTGATAAGCAAAGGTAATAACAATAATTTGGATCGTTAGCTGCATTGATACCAACTATGGTAACTATTCTGTAGTCAATGCGTGATATTCTCTTAATGTACACAATTAAGGCATAATCTGATCCTGATTCTACGTGATCTCGTAGAATATTCTAACAGTTTTATACTAAATCGGATTATGACTTGTACTTAGTCATAAAACGACGAGACTGCACCATAAGTAAGCTTGATCATGAAAGATAGACTTGTCCATAGTCGTGCATTGATGTAACTATGTGTGGATAGGCCATGTGACTTGAAAAACACATCAGAAGTGACGTGAAAATTGTGGATGATGTGACACATGATGATATGGCTGATAAGATCACAATTGGTGAACATCAACTTTAAAAGATAAAGATCGTATAGAAGGATCATCTGAAGATAGAGGGGATCTTCGTGGAAAAGAATAATCATTCCTTGATACAGTAATCTAATGATGTAACTTAATACTATTAGATAGAATCCTAATTAGATGAGAAGTTATTTATTAGTTAGTTTGATGTAATCTGATAAGGATAAAATAAGATAAGATTGTGATCTTAACTAGTAAAGTTCTATTAGAATTATAACTTAGTATTCTGTTAGGATTATAACTTAGTCATCTAGAAATACCTATAAATAGCTCATTGGAGTTTAGAGCTATTCATTCAATCATTGAGTCATTCACTCATTGAGAGAAATCACTCAGAAGAAAGAGCTTTGAGAGTTGAGAGATGAAAGCTTTTAGGGGAGTTCTTATTGAAAGGACTTCGAGTAGAAAGTTCCTTGTAAGTACTTCGACAATAAGATATTTATATCTTTTGTTAATGTTTTGTTGAGGGTTAATGAAAGATTAGCTTCGGCTATATATCTCTTGTTGTTTTTTTTTACCCTATTATACACTTGTGTTATTTTGTGTATGAGAGAAATACTTTAAACACTTATGTGTACGTGAGATGCTCGACAACCAACGAAATTGTTCGGCAACATTCACGTGAGTAGGCTGAATCTTACTTAAGTGGACTTAAGTGAGATTGCCATATGAAAGTAGGCACAACTTGCGGTAAAAGTTTGAGTCCAAAATAGATTTTTGTGACGAAAAAGGTGTTTGTTGAGTCGGTCCACAAGGGCTTCACTTGCTCCAAATGTTCGAACACAAAGAAACCTTTCAATTTAGATCTTTCGAGTGACCATAAATTTCGCAATACTCCTTTCATTATCTAATATTTACATTTGCAGCAAACTAACACTTCAGGTCCATACAAGGATAATGGAAGCGTGAGTTAAAAGTTTGTACACAGGATACTTCAACTCATTCACAAATGATTCCAAACTCAATACTACCACCCCAAGCAATGTGTTGACATGAATCACCTTCGGATAATCCGTAAGGTAATCATTTTCAGCACATTCCATTACCTTCATTCGGACCTGCCATATATGTTACATGATTCCAACATGAAATGAGCCTAGTTTCACATAAAGGAAAGTCAGGTAGAACTACAACTCGTGAAGATGTCAAGTATACAGCCTGAGACGATTGGTGATCCGCTGACGGCATATGGGACAGTTAGAAACTCGCGATCCGCAGTCTCTACAAGTCTGAAGATCAAACAATCTTATTAGTGGGTCTCTATGGAAAAGGGGGAAGAAGCAGAAGCACAAATAATACAAGGGTCAAAACACACCATATGTCCACAGCCAAAGGCCAAGTCCTTTCCATTTGTCAGGCAAATAGGGCAAGCCTGCATCCAAATTGTATGTTAGACAAGTGACTGTTACCAAAATTCCATATAATTGATGAGCTATGACATTGAGATACAAGCAAAGGTTGTGACTGAGCTGGACAACTATTTCAACCAGGCAACAATATTGTTATCCGCAAATCACCTCATAGGAAATGTCATCACTTATGTCTACTTACAAATAGCTGTGCAGGTCTGTGTGTGAGCTTATATGCATTAATATTAATCAAGGAAATGAAATCAAGAAATATTTGATACTAACAAACCTGAGTTCTTTCATCTCCTATCACTGAAGACTGACTGCTTGGATTATCTAGAGGTTGACGTTGAGCGTAAGGAATTGGAGGAGGGCGTGGTACTATTTTCTTTGCTCTTCCAGTTTTGCGTCTATGCAAATTGCCATTAGAATTTATAAGCCACCAAATAAAAATCAATCCAAAGAAACCGTATTAAACGAAAGAGTCAGTAGGCAATACATTAGGAAACATGAACGGAAGCCTTTCGTTTTTAATTTATAATTGTAAAACTAAAGATGCAAGAGCCGACCATTAACTACTACCAAATACAACTTCAGGTTACTTATCCTAACAGAGGTTTAGCGGACTGTCCACGAATTGAGCCATGTTGCAGTCCATCGTTATACAGAAGTAAAAAAAGTGCCCAGGGTGATAACATTATCAACCATTAAACAAGAATAATACAGCTAAGTTCAATGGCTTCCAGTGTTTTTTTCCTGTCATAAATAGAACGTTTGGAGTCTTAATATTGTAATAAACAGTAGTGAAAGGTTGGCAAACTTACCCCACAAGACCAAATTCATGGGCTGCTTTATATTGGAAAGGAATCTCCATCAAAGCAGCAAGAGCAAAAGAAGTTTCTTTTTCCTCAGGACTTGAGTTTTTTAACATAATATCAGTGAAGTTAACAAACTGTATAACAGGGAAACTCGTCAGTTCACGATAATATATTTCAATGAAGACGACATCAAATAGAATTAGTTCTGCGCTAAAAATACCTGAAAGTTGTCAAAGTCACGAGCTGGGATTTTATCATCAAATCTCTTCATGTCATCCCATGGTCCATCACCAACTCCAACAAGAATTATGGAGAGTGGATATGAACTGTTTAATTAGGTAAAATGTTGACTTAGACGTAAGAGCATCTCCTATAACTAAAGTCAAAGCTCAACAATTGTTACGCAACTTGGTAAAAAACACGACAGGTGAAGAATATCAAATTCATTGCTGACATCAGGATTAAAGAAAAAGAAAAGTATGTAATGCACTCTATGTCAGCTCACTCCACATCATGAAATTACAACAAATTCTATTCGGCCTAAACAAAAAAGGCAAATGGAAAAATAGAGGTTTAATGGGGGCTTTCCGTGTATTTTTATTTTGTCATCGCAACAGATGTAAGTTTGTCAGATAATGTTTACATGCAGAGCCGATTAAACTGTAGATAAGGACACGTGTCTGAAACAATAATAATGAATTACAAAAAGAATCAGTTGCCATCCATGCATAAGGTTTAACCTTGCATCGACAATTGACTTGATTGTTTTGGCCTCTTGTGGACTTAGTTCTCCGTTGCTCGTATCCACACTTCTTGTGACCTTTGTAATTGAAGAAAATAAAATTTATTATCCTAAAAGAGAGTGAGGCAGCAACAGAAACAGAGAATTGGATGCAACCTGGCCATCCGCAATAATGACTAATACATGATATTGGCCTCCACTTTTCTCTACAATGTCAATTGCTGCCTCTATCACCGGTGCATAAGAGGTTGGTCCTTGAGGCAATTACATATAGATGAGACTTATGAGATCATCAACATTTGCAAAACATTTTTGTTGCGAAGGAAAACAATGACCTGATTAACTTGAGCCAAATGTTAACTGAAATTATGGTGGATTACATATGACGACTACGATTTTAATAGAGTAAATAGCTAACCTGCAAGTCTCAACTTTGGAACGATATTCCTGTAGCAAGTCAACACTTCTTCAAAACCGTGGCAAGGGGAATGATCAGGGTGAAAGCTGAAGACTTCTTGGTCATGAGTGGTGGCTATTGTGGAACAAGAATCCATGAAATGACATAATTAGAGAGGACCAAAAGTATGCAAAGAAAAATTAAATATAATGGATTTGCAAGCAAATTCAGCTTGAAGGTAATCAAACTGACCATCACCAAATCCAAAACAAGGTAATAAGTTGTCATCATCAAAGGGTGCCAAGGTTTTCCCGATGACAGAGATAGCTTGCTCATATGGATTAGTTACATTCCCAATGGCATGCAGGCTTTGACGGTTGAATGAGATTTTTCCTTAAGAAAACGTTGCTAGATTAGCCAGCTTCCAGCAATGGTCAAACAGAGACACGTTTTGATATCAACAGGAAACAAAGGTGAAAACATTTTCAGTGAGAGCAGTTTTCTCGTAGCAACATGTACGATCCCATCCATTAACAAATTTGAGTTCCCAAATCACAAATGATTGCATTAAGCCTGACATGAATTATATTAAACATACCCGTGTAATGAAATGATAAGAGTTAGGACAATGGCTTAGTTCATATAACGCCTTCCCCTGAAGAAGCAGCTCAGAACAGGGGAGAGCAGAAACATGCATTTCATCTTACAAATGGTTGAGCAACCTTTTAATAATGACTAACCTGTCCACTCATTGCTTTTAGTGAAATCAATTCCAAGAATGAGATTTGATGACTCTAGACCTGCTTCTCTTAAAGCCTCTGTAACCTGAAAAATGAAAGGGAACACACAATCGAAACTATGGTGTAAGGACTACGCAGTAGTCTTTTTGATGCATACGACAATATTTTGACAAGTAGAACGAAAATATAACAATTAGTAAAGTTATCTTAAATACCAACCACTCAAAATTAAGCAAAAGGTTTGATTACTTTGTACGCTCGATATGTGTCTAATTATTATTACTTCTACAAGTGAGACGAATTGACTTGGCCACTCAAACTATGCCTTTAAACTAACCATAGTCTACTAGGCCACTAAGACATCAATTGCTCAGTGCATAGACTTTGTGGACATCGAATTGGTCTAAGACATCAATTGCTCAGTGCATAGACTTTGTGGACATCGAATTGGGTTTGAATTCCAAGTTATTGGTCACTCCTCGTGTGAAGGCATAATCAGATTGGAGAACGGCTCGCGAATTTAGAAGATATTTTGAAAAGGGATGGCCCACCACAGCACATCATTTTTTATGCCTCTCTCTCTTTCTCTTGAATGAAAAGAAAAGAAAGCATAAGCATAGTTTAGGAGAAACAAACTTATTATTTCTAAAATGACAGTAGAATAAAGCAAATCGCGTTTGGATAAGAATAAAAACAATTCCAACTCTTAAAGCTACTGACTATTTGTTGCTTTGAGTCTTTCCGCAGAAATCGAACATTGCGGTACTTTGGAGACGATATACTCTAATTGGAGAGTATTTGCTAAATTCTCTAACGAATCAGGTTTCGAGGACCTCCTATCGCCACTAGTCAAGAGTCTATTTCCTTTAATTTGGGCTTACAACCACCACATAATTAGTTTTAAATTCCCCCTTCTGTTTGACTTTTGAATTTTGATTAACTGAAGCGAAGAAAATAGACCTAAAAATCATTTCCTCGAACAAACAAACAAACAAAATATGTAAAGAAAATTAGAACAGAAGAATAAACAGGAAAACTGACCTCTTGGAGGGAATTAAAGCGATCAGGGATGAAGGCATACTTGTGTTCTTTTGTAGTTGCGAATTTTGGTGATGAAGAAGAAGAAGAGTCTTTAACACCACGACTGCTACTACTACCCAAAACCATAGATGACGACCGAGATGACCGCTTTGGTGCTTCTCTAGGGAATTCGAAAGACCCAACTTCTCTTCTTCTTCTTCTTCCAAATTCACCAGTACTGCCGCTATAAATATGGTTGCTGCTGTGATTAGGAATATAAAATGCTTCCTTGTTAAGCTGCTTTTCCTTCTTCTTACTCTTATATGACAAGGCAGAAAATATGCTTCCCATGGCTTCATATAACAACAATAATAATAAAGCTGGAACCAATCCCTTCTACTTTTTTATATTCAGTAGAATATAATAAGTTCAGCTCTGTTTTATAGATATTGATATCAAAACTTGCGATATACTCTCATTCATTCCTTACCTACCGTTCAAGCAAACAAATAGGAGTACTTCTCACAAATTAGCGAAAAACAGAGCAAGGAGACGCTGATGAAGGATACTTGTAGTCCTAATTCGGAGACGTCCAGTGAAATTCCTCTCCGAAAGAGAAATTTTGCTCTCTCACTTTAGGAGGATCCGAGAGTACTTTTAATATTAATTCGATTCTCACCGACAAAAAGCCTGGACCCATATATTTGTCGTTATTAGGCCCAGACCCATACGCCCTACCCAAAACACTGAACTTGCTGAAACATAATTTCGTATTTAATATTAACACAAACTTAAGATACCTTAAACAAAACATGTTAGGTCTCAGGACATCCACTATGATATAGATTTGCAAAAAAAAAAAAAAAAACAATCATCTTCAAATATTTAATATAAATTATGTCAAATTAATTAATATAGGTTAACATAATCTTATGAAAATTAATATATTAATCATATGTATGTGATATTTGAGTTGCTTATATGATAAACATTATATTATTATCTGTATTATTGGTTCTCCAATCCATTCACCTTCTTATCTAGGCTTACCTATTGTACTTGTGACTTGTCCCAACTATATTTTAATGTAATTTTAAAGTATTCTTCTTAATGGTCACTTTAAGAATTGCATGGCAGTATATGATAAAAAGTTAGCAATGACGATTCGGCCCAAACTTAGGTGCTTTGAATTGAGTCTAGGCCTAGGCTATCAAAGCTCAACTCTTTTAAGTAAAATGACATCGTTTTACTTAGAAGATTTGAGTCTTAGGTCAGTCTGAGTCTGAGCAACGTAAGCTTGGACCCAATTATAAAAAAAACGTTGTTTTACACTTTTAACTTTTAAAAAATTATTTTAGAAAAATTGACCATCTAAGCCTATGGGTCAATCCATTGTCATCTCTGATAAAAGGTTAGTGAATTAAATTCAACGGATCTTAGATTTCTTATTTTTATGTTGTAGCAAGCTATTATGAAAATATGACTTCCAATTAAGTTCTATCATGAAGTCTCTAATATTATTTATACATGCTTCAAAATTATAGAATTTTATTTTAGTTGATTGAGTCATATTAAATTTATTAATTTAAAGTTATTGTTTGTTCTTAAGTATCTAAGTATTTACATGCATTTTAGGCAAGTTTTTCAAATAAAAATCACTAAAATCTAAGTAAGTTTGAAATTTCTCATGATTGAAAAAATTTTCACTTTTTGATCTCTTTCTACATAGTTTCTTTTAAAATTAATCTATGGATTAATTAATTTTTGAAATAAGAGAAAAATCCCTCTAATATCTTCGAAAACAATTTTACCGATAGTGAGATATCATCTAATCAAGTTAATAGTCACCTATGGGTCATATGACATCTTGAGGTTAAAGAAGAAGCATTTATAATTTTGCTATTGTTGTATATTTACAATTCTACCACTATTGCTAATAAGTGATTAGTTGATTATCTATTTATTCCTGAATGCTTAATGATTAATGTTTATGTTGAGTCTAAGATACTTATTTTGGTTTAGAAACAAGTTGGAGGGAAAAAAAAAAGAAAATGACCTCAACTCACATTCTTAGTGCATTCTACTAATGTTTGTTCTCATTTGCCTTCATAGAGCAAAAGGGACAACAGTTAGGGTGAAAATAAGACAAAGAATGGAAGAATTGAAGTCATTATAACTTACATTCTTATGTAGAAATGCACACGTCCGTTTATATGTCTAAGACCATATAAGTCACTGAAAACTTGTACTAACTCGAAGACCTTGTTTATGACTTACACACCCGTGTGGAGACCTACACGACTGTGTAAGTGAGTTACACAGTCATGCATCTTGCTCATGAATTCAACACTGAATACGTAACTATGTGATTTCTGGAAAATTGACATATATATTGAACTATACGTCTGTGTAAAATCATGCAATAATAATTTTATAGTATAAAAGGGAAACTAAGAGGGCAATCAAGGAATGGATAGATTAAAAAAAAGACACACATTCCTTTCTTTTTTGAGACTTAAGATCAGTTAATCTTCTTCTTTCCAGTTCAAAGAGGGATATCAAGGCCAGTTAACATGTTTGGACATTGATCAATTAACATGTTTGTACATTGATCAATCTTAGTGAAATTATTCTTAACGCCCTTTTTATTTGATTATATTATTATGTGTTTAAAGTTTGGAATTTATGTATGAAAAATTTAGATAGGCCCACCATAGTATTCATGTATGGATTCATTCCCATAATAATAAATACAATCCTTAATTATTGTAAATTTTTTTCTGTCATCAGGGATAACATAATATAAGTTAAATTATATTAGCTTGTGAGACTATTGATAAGATTAACCTAATTTACTAAATTTTCATGTACCTATCACATTAAATTTAAAGAGCTTATTTTGGGTTATTTGACAACTAGACCTAATTAAAGAGCATATCTATATTAGTTACAATTTAAGGAAACATTGAGATTAATAGAGCATATTGTTAATCTACAATTAATAGTTTCAAAGAGATATATGAGAACAATATTACGAATGATTATGCATATGCATTTGATTGACTAATTTAGTTAAACTAAGAACTAGACTAAAACCTATTGACTAATCCTTGCAAATTTTGTATTGTTTGATTTGATCTGTCTTCTATAGTTTAATTTATTTTATCACATCAGAATTTAGTCAAACCCCCCTCCATTCTTATACATCCATTTATTCATTATAAAAACTAATCACACATTTTTGTTAATATGAACCTTTCTGACCTCTACTACAAATTTAGTTATGCATAATTATGTTTAACTTTTTAGTTTGTTCAAAATGCATCAAGAATTTTGGCTCTGTTTATAGGGAGTGGATTTGATTTAGTTTTTGTGTTTGAAATTAACTAGTGTTTATATATATATATATATGTTTGTTTCTTGATCTTTTTATGTTTTTTAGTGTTTGTGCATGACATTAACTAGGTCTCCTCATTAAGATCCTATATAATTTGATCCAAAAATTGAAAGAAAGTTGCAAAGATTGCATAGGGAGAACAAAAAAAAATCAAGGAATAGAAAAAAGAATTGAATTGGAAAAATTATGGCAAATCTGAGAGCCCAAAGGGAGTTGGCTTCCCTAGATTTGACCCAAAAACCTCTATGGATTACTTTATTAAAAAATTTTAAACAGATTCCTCTTAAGTTTAAGTCTTCCTTGATACATCTTTTGCCTAATTTTCATGATCCTGTAGGTGAGAATGCTCATAAGAATATTAAGGAGCTCAATGTGGTTTGTCTTAGTATGAAACCTTTAGGGGTAATACAAAAGCAAATTATAATGAGAGCATTTCCATTCTCACTAAAAGATTGGATTTTTTAAGTTGCCTTCAGATAGTGTTACTATATGGACTAAAATAAAAAGGCTACTTTTGGAGAAGTATTTTCTAGAATCAAAGACATTGAGCATAAGGAAGGAAAATTTTGGCATTAAGTAACATCATAAAGAATTCCTATATATTGGAAGCACATTAAGAAATTTTGTGCTATTTGCCCCTATCATAATATCATGGATCAACTATTTATCCAATATTTTTATAAAGGATTATTACTTATGGATAGGAGTTTGGTGGATGCAGTAAGTGGTAGAGCATTAGGTGAAGATTCCTGAAGAGGGAATGACTTTAATTAAGCGTATGGTGGTAAACACTCATTAATTTAGCATTTTCAAAGATGTTCATAGAGTAGTGAGGTAAAGAATTCATCCATAGAACATCTTTTATTAGATAGATTGTTGTAGGATAGGCACAGGTGAAAGCTTGCATGATATATGCCAATGTAAACTATCTGATAGATGGTTGCACAGCTCTACAAAAGGGAAACATGAAGTATGTTAACGTTGAAAGAGGAAATTTTTCCCAACAGTATAATCCATCCCCAGACCTATAACCGAGGCTGGAGAGATCACCCAAACTAGAGTTATAAAGGGGAATAGACAACATAACAACTTCCCACATAGGTCTCAAGGAGCATATCAATTCCAAACTAAACCACAAGCATCCTCATCTAACTTATGTATGTCATTGAAAGATATGGTTAAGTCACATGATACTAACATCCTCATCTAACTCATGTATGTCATTGAAAGATATGGTTAAGTCACATGCTACTAACACATTACAATTTCAGTAGGATGTAAAATAATTTTAGCAGGAGAAAAGATCTCAATCTTAGGACATAAGGTCTAGCATTCAAAATTTGGAGAACTAGGTGAGTCAAATGATAGTTGCTATAAACTATTTAGAAGCTTAAAGTGTGGGAAATTTTCCATTACATCTGGGGATAAATTTGAAGAATGTTTGTTCAATCTGCTTAGGTAGTGGTAGGAAGCTTGAGGATCCTAAAGGACCATATAAAGGATAATCAATGAAGAGGAAATTAAGAAGCAGCTTAAAGAAGAAAGGGATACCTCATTTAGTTCAAAGCTAAATGATGAATCTTTAAGTATGGATAAGACTAATCATATACCATTCCTTAGCAAGTTGGCAAAGTCAAACAAGGAGAATAAATATAAGGAGATCTAAGAGAATTTTTGGAAGGTTAAAGTGAATATACCATTACTTGATGTGATCAATAAGGTGTTAAGTAATGTGAAATTCCTTAAGGAATTGTGTACGAACAAGTTGAGAGGTAATGAAATGATTAGGATGGGTGAAAATGTTTCTATGGTCTTCTACCTCCTATGTATAAGGACCCAGGCATAATTACCATTCCATATAAAATTGGAACTGTGATTAATCAGATCATGTTAGATTTAGGAGTATCGATTAATATTATGTCTCATTCCATGTAGGCTTATTTAGATTTAGGCTTTTTGAAAGAATCTAATGCTATCATATAATTGACTAATCATACTAATCCATATCCAGATAGGGTGATTGAGGATGTGCTTGTACAAATGAACAAACTAATAGTTCCTATAGGTTTTCATATGAAAGATATGGGTGATGATACTTCCCGTGATACCACACATATCTTACTAGGGAGACCATTTCTTAACATGGCCTAAAATAAGAAAGATGTTCGTGAGGGTACTCTCACAATAGAATTTGATAGGAAAGTGATTCATTTTAATATTTTTGATGTTACAAAACACCCCAAGATGGTCATTATATTTTTTGATTAATGTGATTGACAGTTAAGTACAAGAATTTTTAAAGTGAAAGTGAAGAGATAAATTGAAAATAGTTATAACTAAAGAAAAGACTAAAACTTCCCATGATAAGATGATTTCAAACAAAAACTCTATTGTTGGCCAAAATTTTCTTTTATATTATTGTAGAATTAAACTATTTCTAAGTAAATTATGTTCTCATTGGATCAATCCTTTTATGGTTTCTATTGTTTCCCTTTTTGGTGTAGTAGAGATTCAAAGTCTAAAAACATGGAAGATATTTAAGGTAAATGGTCATCACCTGAACCCATCAAGTGGAGAATGTGGAAGTGGTAATAACTAAAAATCAAAATTTTATCTTGTGATAAAGAAGCTTGTTTTCAATGGCTAACCATATGATAAATGACTATTTAGGAACTCTATGTCTGAACTAGATCAATTTAATATTAGTGAGAAAGCTTGTATAGGAGGAATTAGTGAATCTTTTAGAAAGGTCCTTAGGTTAAATAATATTGTCTTCCTTACTCTTATGGGTTGGTAACTATTAAATTTAGAAAGTAGAATGCTTAATCCCCTTAAAGAACATAAGTAGTTATTATTCTAATTCACTAAGTTAAATTTTGCATTGGATAAAAGAAGAAGTTGTAATGTTTTGTAGGAAAAGTGAAGATACAGAGCCCTAATTATATCTAGTTATCAAACTAAAAACTAGTTTGCTCCCTATTGCTAATTAGATGCTTCATTCTCTATTATTTCCCTTAGGTTTAAAATTAATTTCATGCTAGGAGATGAGTTGGTCAGTGGTTTCATTTTCCAAAAATTGGAATATCTTATATATTCCTTGTTTATCTAATTCATAAAGTTTCCTTTTCATTATACAGCCCCTAAATTCTTTTTTCCATAAGAGGCTTTCTTTCCACTCTCATTGATTTTATTTCTAGCCCACCTTATGCATTAGGAGTATAAACATTTCTCCCCTTGACTTTAGGACTTCCTTTGGTGGATCCCATTCGATTTTGTAAGAAGTTCCTAAAGATTCTTTCATCATCTTTGATAATCTTGATTGACTTAGCTACATGTGAACATTAGTATATGCGTATCCCATTGAGAATTAAGTTTATCAATTGAACTTTAGCTGGATAAGACAACTTTTTGGACATCTAACAACAATTTCTGGTCAAAATTGCATCAAAAAAAGGTTTTTAGTCACAATAAGTCAACGTGATGGTTAAGATTGGTAATCCAAGGTACTTAAGAGGTGCTTTTAATGCATACAATCTTGAGATTTGTGTCAAAACCTAATCCAATTATAGGACTTTGGAGATGATTATCTGAATCTTTTCCTTGTTTGTAACTAATCTTGATATTCCTACAATGCTTTTCAAACAATGATTAGACTGATAAGGAATCAGCACCATAAAGGAGAAACAAGTTATTTGCAAATTATAAATTGAGGAGCTTGAAACTTGTACATTTATGGTGGTACCTAAAATATTTCCTTTGAGCTATATTATAGTTTATTATTCTTTTAAAGATCTCTATAGCTAATGCAAACATGTAAGGAGATAGGGGATCTAGTTACTTGATAACCTTTTCTATTTTGAACATTTTGGTAGCTTCTCCATTTATCAATAAATTAAAAAGAGGGATCGAAATGCATTGATGTATCCAATTAATGAATTTAGGAGGGAACCCAAAAACCTATTGAGTGTGATGTAGAAATGCTTAATTGAGAGAATCAAAGCTTTGTTAAAGTCAATCTTTATGCAACAACTCTTAATGGATTTGTTAGAGTGATGACCTTTCAAGGTTTCTTGAGCTATTAACAAGTTGTCTTTAATACTTATTCCTAGAATAAAACTAAAATGAGAAATATTGATTAGAGATTTCATTACTACTTTAGTTTAAGGATTTTGGAGATGATTTTTTTAAAAATATTATAACAAGAGATTGGTTTGTAATTTTTGAAGGACACTGGGATTGGGAAATTTAGGAGTAAGTCATAAGAACATCTTGTTTAATCTTTTAAAGGAGTGTTATACTATAAATATGAGGCTTTAATAAGTTTCAAAACCGTTGAAATAAGTAATCATTAAAATCATTATATTATGATGATTTACTGAGACTGAAATTGAGTAAGGCATTTTTTATTTTAAAGTTAGAAATGCAAGCAAGTAAGGAATCTAATAATGATTGATTTAAGGAGGGAGTGACAAATTTTAAGAGTTAATATAGGGAACTTATGGCAGGTAATGTTGATCCTGGAAGGTCTTAAAAATGATTGAAAACTAATTGTTTCAAAGAATCTTGATCAAAATATAGGGTTACATTTGAGTCTAAGATTCTTGAGATTTTGTTAAATTCCTTCTTTTGATAAATTTGAAGAAGTATGTTGAGTTTGAATCTCCTTTCCCCAGCTAGTTACCCCTAGATTTCTATCCTAGAAATGAATTGTAAGCTTGCAAGTTACCTAAGTATGATGATATTTCAGTTTCCTCCTTGTTTCTCAACTCATAGTTCATTGGATCAACATATAACCTATATTTATATATAGATTGCTCCACTTCCTTAGTAGGACCATTTTAAAATTTTGTCTTTGAAGTTTCTTTAATCCCTCCTTAATGTATTTTAGTTTGTTACCAATTTATATAATGCAAATCCCTTAACCGAGCTATTCAAACCTTATTGAATGACCCTTTCATAACATTCTAAGTTATAAAATTAAAGAACCTAAATGGGGTTGTCAACTTCCTTATATACTGATCCATACTAATTTCCATAGGGTTTGGTCTACGAAACCAAATTTATTATACCAAGCAATTGAATTTTGAAAATTTATCATCTAATTCAAGTTAATCATCCCTCTATGTAGTTTTTTCCTTATAAAGTAATGACCTTATAAAGTAATTACCTTTTTATTTATTACTTTAGGTGAAGAAGTTAACTTTAAAGGTAAGATATACAATGGATAATTTACTTGGGCATTCTTTGGATTCTGCCTCTTCTTTTCCTGCATTGTTCCCTAGTCCTTTAGCTTCATATAGGTGGAGAATGCAGTTAAAGTCTCCTATGATAGACCAAAGTTCAGTTATGGCTTTAGTTAACTCTTCACTATCTCTTCCAAGCTCCGTTCTTTCAAAAGCATGATTTGTAGCATAAACAAAAGTAATCCATAGTTTCTCTTGAAGTAGCATTAAGGATTTCTCCATATTTTAGTATTCTACTCATTTTTTATAGCTAAGGACTTAGGCAAGTTTTGGTTTATAGGCTAGTATTACACCTAGCCTATGAAAAGTATGATCTGATAGAGTTCTCCATTGATTTCCTAGGAAGCCCAAGCCTCTATTCAAAGATGGTTCTTTGATCTTATTTTCCAACAAGCTTATTATACAAGGATTCTTTTCTTCAATGTAGTCAATTGTAGCTTGTAGATTTTTAGAGAAATTCATGCCCTTTATATTCCATATTATGATAATGATATATAAGGGCTTAACAAGCCCCTGTAGGAAAATCCCGGTGTGTGCATCACATGTACACGGTGCGGAAAACAAAAATTTTTATTCCGGGACCTTCCCGAAAGCCAGGATCCATGTGTCTATATAACGATGTCAAACCATAACGACCAAAGGAGACCGTCTCTAACGGTATCCACGCAGAGGTCGGAGAACCTAACCGGGGCAAACCCTTTGACCCGGGAATAGCTAGAATAAAGTGAAGACTGCTAGATCTTACCTTATTCTTGGAGAGCTAAGGAGAAGACGATGGAGGAGAAGCTTGGAGAGGAGAGTGTCGTGGGTTTTTGAAAGGAAGCTTAAAAAACCACTTTTTCAATTAACCCTCTCATATATACAACGATCATCATCCACTTTTAGTCTTCAAATAGATTTTTTCTTCTCATGGCCACTTGTCACACACGATGATCACCTTCATTTGTCCTTTAGTTCATTTTGTCTTTAACCATTTAAAGACATTAATGGCTAAAGAAATAATCATCATTTGGTCTTCTCTCCTCCTTCCACGTTGACCACACAGACACACACACACACACACACACACACACATATATATATATTAATTACTTAATTAATTAATAAGATATATATATGTATGTATATAAATGCTGAAGTGGTCCAGTCATACTGGGGTCGGTCCTACCGGGTCCCGGTATGGAAAAAACGCCGAAGACCTGTTTCAACAATATCAATGTCGCGATCTCATCGGGACATATCCCAATCTCATTGGGATCCATTTAGCTTTATTGCTCTCCATATATTGGATCTCTATCCAGAACTATTTTACGAATTCTCCGAATCACTCTTATGCGTGTGACCCATTAGGTTCCCGGTTATGTTGGCCACTTAAATTAACACTTAATCTAAGCAAGTCAT
>JANZLF010000002.1:20689996-20700077 GCA_026546835.1 Erythroxylum foetidum
CTTATAGATCAATATCCATTCATAAATAATGAACATCAAATTAATGAAATATGCCTTTCTTTATTTATTCATAAAGTCTGTACACAACTTTGTACAAAATGCGCTAAAGGTGATTGCCTTTAGGGCACTACTCTAACAGCCCTGACCTTTTTGTTTTACGCTTGATGTCCTTTTTAAATTTCACATTATAATGTAATCATTATTTCATATTTCCTAACCCTTTTTATTTTTAGTGGATATGCCAAAGAGTAAAACTTTGATATTTCCAAGAGTTTGAGTTTTCGTGGAAGGAGGAATTGATGCTTTTAGTAGGTCAGATGTTGTAGGTGGATTTTTTGTGTTTGGAGTTTTAATGGAGGGAAGGATTGAAGTTTTTGTACTCTCAAGGGAGCTTGATTATGGTTGTTTAAATGGTACGTCTATTTTTTATGGTTGGGGGATTGATTGAGGAGTGTATGGTTTAGTGCTTTGTTTTTTTTTGTTTTTGGTTCATTGGCAGGGAATAGATTAGGGGTTATTAATTGGTTATTTGGGTCAAGGGTGAATATTAGGGAAGAGGGTCATATTTATGGAAATAATTGGTTGTATTAAAGGGATCAATTTATAGTTTCCAAGCCTTTTGGAGTATTCGTTTTCCCGGGGTATATAACAACAATTTTTATTTTTTTAATTTCTCCTTCCTCCCCCAATTAGTGTTTCATTTAGTTTTGCATTTCTATCATCTTCCATATACAAGCTAGCATAAGCTATCATCCTTATAGTTGTTGTTTGCTTATCTAGCCTTAAAGGCTTCCTAAATGCACTAGCCAAATAACTTATTTCCATAATTCTCAAGTAATAGTATGTTTTGAAAACATATCCATAGAGGTAATGATTTTTTAAAGTTTTATGATACCTAAATTCCATTTCTTTAGGAACATAGGCTCTCCTTGCCAATTTCATTGCCCATTTTCCATTACTATAGTCATTCCTTTCACATCTCTAAATATGAATAGGAAGTAGGCTTCTTCAGTTATGAAAACCTATAGGATTTGTAATACCGAACGCTATTTATTTGTACTAATCTATATTTACCTCATAATGTTTCAACTTAAGTTTTGATTGACCAAAAGGGACTCTTTTTTTCCTAAGAAAATCTTATTAATGTAGTCTTCCATTTGGACACTCCTATTGGTAAGAAGTTAATAAGAGTAGAAATAGTCGGTTGTCTTTAACTTCCAAAATCATTTTCATCTTCACTAATGGTTCCCCATAACTTGATATCATATTCCAAACCTTAGAAGTAATGAAACTTGGAAAAGAGTTTAAAGAAATGGATTTATTTGGGAGTTGGTATAATATGATGAAGATTTAAGTTAGGAAAGGATGAAGGTGCAATAGGGTTGATAAAGTAGGATGAATATTTGAGTTTGGACTGGATGAGGGTTTAGTAGTATGTAAGGCAAGTTTATAGAGAGACTAATAGGAGGCATTTTTCTTTGACAAGGAAGGAAAATGAGTAGAGGATGAAAGTAGCAAAAAGGAGTATAAGGAGGGAGAAGTTAGAGTAGGACCTGAAGAGGAGGGATCTTTTAAGATGAAAATATGGAAGGGTTAAGTACTAATTGTAGATTCAGAAGAGGGAGAGTTTGCAGCAAAAGGTAATGGCAGAATACCAACTCCATCATTATTAGGGGAGGGAAAGTTAGTGCAAGAAAGGTTAGGGGAGTGGTGCTTAGAGTAAAGGTAGATAGGGATGCAGAAGGGTGGGGTTGGGTAATGACTGACAGTGAAAAGATTTGTCTCCATGATAACAAAGTAGGAAGTAATCTTTTGAAAGGATGGCAAGAAAAGTCCAGTTAAAATAGTTTAAGATAAATAAAACCAATAGACAGAGACTTAAGGATTGAAGTGTGAGGTCGAGGCAGAAGACGTGAATCCTAGTAAGATGGGAGAGCTTCTCACTCATTAGGACATTTGATTTAACCAAAACATGTTGACAATTTTTTTTAATTTAGTAATGAGTATTTTGTTAAGTTTTTGTTTGATTTTGGTGTTAAGTTATGTTACTCTACTTAGTTTTTGATTTTTTCTAGTAATTTTGTAAATTGAACCTTGGGATGATATTATTCAAGAATTAGGGGTCATTTTAAGTAAAAATATAAATAAAACACAATTCTTAGGGTAATATAGTATACTATGCTTGTGGGCCAAGTACATTTAATGACACGACGACTTGAGCTATAGTCATGTATGAGATTATGTGCATATCAAAAGAGAAATAGGAATATTTATAATTTAGTGATATAGTCATGCCGAAGGTCATGTACTAATTTCAAGAGAGGTAGTGAGATCCATGATTTAGTGACATAGTTATGCCAGAGGTCATATCCATCCTAGAGGAAATAGTGTGATCCATGGTCTAGACGACTGTCACTTCCCGAAACACGCTTTAGGTAGAGAAAAACATATTTAAGTTTGAAAGCCTTAAAATTTAGAGGACTTTAGCTGACTTCATATGAGAAACATCTTTTCACTCCAAAGATAGGTTAGCCACCTTGAATCTTTTAATTGAAAAGTCAATTCCAAGATATTTTTCATTAGAGAATTAAGATCCATATTTCATATCAGTAGATTTAGCTATCAACAAAATTGGAAGTTCATCTAAATATATTTATATTATGACTTCTTTGGTTTTGTCTTCTAATTTTTTCATTTTCAACGTGTTAACTGCTAAATGCTTTTTATGCTTATATAGAAAAATAATAATCCATTGTTTATTTTTATATGATTAGTTTGTGATATAGGATATATTTTCATGAAATTTCTTCGATTGATTATATCGACATCTAAATTTGATTATAATTCACTTGTGGATGCCTTTAGAGAGCCTGATTGTGTGTAGATCATGACTAAGGTAATAAAGGTTGAATGGGATGCATATAAAAGCTTTCATGAGATTTCACAGATCTTAATGTAATCATACAAGTGTTAACTAGATAAAGATATAGGTTAACTAATTGTAGAATAAATAGTTATACCTAAAGAGAGTATAATTTTAGTGTCTAGGAGATCTTGTCAGTTTAAACTAGTATATCCATTCTAAATTAAGTAAACCATAGCATTTAAGATGATACTAGGGAGAGTTCTTATCTAGATGATATTCATGTCTACTTTCTTCACTTGATTACATACTTTGTTTTATCTCTAATGGTTGTTTACTCTAAAAAGGTTTGGGTTTAGTTTTAGATTTAATTTTCGATTATAAAAGTAGTCCTTATATTTTAATTGACTAGGAAATAATGGGAGAGTTTACTTAATTCTTACTTCTTTTTCATAGGATCAATGCTATATTCACCTTTATATTACTTCCAAACTGTAGGTTTGCTTGCCTTAAGTTATGAATAAGATTTTGTGATAGAGAAAACTCAAGCAGTAGAAATAAGCCATAATTAGCAAAAAGTAAAAGCAAGAATGAAATTTGAATGGGTTGTAAATTTTTAAAAAATCAACTCCTCGATATAAATTTCATACAAAAGAAAGAGACAAAAAAATAGTTAGGTCAAAATCAATAAACGATAGCCTAAGCAAATCAAAAAGAAAAATTAAGGATCATCTTATGTAGCAAATAAAGACTTACCTTCTTATATATATGGGAAGAATGCAAAGATATGTTGGAAAATTAATTTGTAAGGTCTTAATAATTTTTTGATTTATGGGGTTTTATGAACATTTATCATAATCTAGTTTAAAGACAAATTTGCAAACATGAAGGCTTCTTCAAAGATTGACTAAACTAAAGAATTAAACAATATTATATGTTATTATCAATCAAATCAATTTACTTCATTTTTCTTTTCTTAAAGTCAATTGTAAGGCTTATTTTTTCTAATTAACAATGATGGAATTCAAAATTCTTACCTATTTTAAGCATTTTGAATATCATTTATCTTCTTCAATATTTCAAATGACGCAAATGATGGGTATTGTTATTTATACAAGAATTACTCAAATTAATTTTCCAAATTTAATAGTTATATATAACTGTTACATATATAACATGTAGAAAATGATGAATTTCTCTGTAGAAAAGGTCAAGGGAACTTGAGAAGTTCTAAAAGCCTAAAGACTTCTTTTAAAGTTCCAAATGCAAAAATTTCTATTTTCTATATAAAAAAGTCAAAATATAGGACCTATAACTCCTTAATCATTGTACTAATATTGATTTGATTCCTTTTGTTTAAGCCGATAACATTAGTGTTAACATTAACGACGTAAACTCATTAATTATTCAACAAAAGTGTAAATTATGAAATGAGCAGTATCTTCCAAATATCTATGCTTAACATTTCTTAATTTATGCAATGACAATTTGAAAATAACTTTTCTACAATTATCATTTTTTGGTTAATTTCCATTAATACTGACTTAGGGAAAACTCCTATAAATCACTCTAAAAGTCTCTATTTGTTTTTAAATTCCCAAATACCCCTTTAGGTCTCTCTTATATTGCTCTTATAATATATTTAATCTCTTCACTCTTGAGATATGTTTATCTTGATTACTATTGCACTATCTCATTTCTTATCACTCTCGTGATATGTTTTATTTATCCTGTTACTCTTACAGCATGTCTAATACTATCAATCTTGTAATATATCATTTCTTAAAGCCCTAGCAACATATTTAGTTTATATGGTTTCTCTTCTAATATGCTTGTAGGTCGTCATATTATGCAAAACCTTATAAACTACTTTAAGATTCCTAGTTTAATTTTAAAATCCCCATATTCCTCTCTCAGTTTGTAATTCAGTACTTCATATCTCATTTTGGTCCCTTAGGCAAAATTCTTCTCTCAACTTATATTTAAATACCTAGAATCCTCTTTAGGTATCTTATCCAAAATTCATCTCCTAATTCAAAGCTAAATACCTAGAATCTCCTTTAGGTCTCTTATCCTAAGGTCATCTCTCGGTTCACAATTATACCTAGAACATCTTTTAGGTTTCTAATCTAAATTTTTAGTTAAATTCCACAAATACACTATAGGTTTGTAGTTAGTTACCTAAAATACCATCTAGATCTCTCATCGAAATTTTTAATTAAATATGTAAAATCCACTCTAGGTTCATACTTAAATACCTAGCATCCCTTCTATGTCTCAAATCCAAAGTTTTAGTTAAATACCTATAAACCCCTTTTTCTTATATAGACTTAATCTCTTAGTTTGTAGTTAAAACGTTAAATCTCCTCTAGGTCTCTTATTTAAAATTCATCTCTTAGTTTATAGTTAAGTCCCTGAAAAATTCCTCTAAAACTCCTGTCCAATTTTCATTTTTCAATTCACAGTTAAATACTTAAAATCCCTCTAGGTCTTCAATCTAAAGTTTTAGTTAAATACCTACAAACCACTTTAATTTTATAGTTAATACATTGAATCACCTTCTAGATCTCTAATCCAAAGTTTTAGTTAAATAATCAGAATCCCCTGTAGGTCCCTAATACAAAGTTTGAGTTAAATACTTGGAACTCACTCTAGGTTCATAGTTAAATGCCTAGAATCCCATAAAAGTCTCTAATCCAAAGTTTTAATTAAATATTTGGAACCCCCTCTAGTTCTCTTATCCAAAATTTATCTTTTAGATCCTTAGAAGTACCTAAATCATACCTTTTAGTTAAATTCCTAAAAATCCCTTGAAGACTTCGCCCCAATCTCTAGTTAAATGCTTAGATATCTCTCTAGGTTTTTTACATTAATTTTAACCCAAATCGTAAATACCTCTCTAGATCTGTAGTTAAATGTTTGGATACCCTTTTAAGGGTGTTCACTTTCAATTCTGTAAATCATACGTCATAGATTTTTTTAGGCTTCTTTAATTGTGTTATTGACTTTTAAACTTTAGGAATCACCGAGTTAGTTTTCACCTTTGGTCATTTTTTTTAGTTCATTCATTTCATTACTAATTCTTTCATTTTGCTGTAAATGATTCAAATAATTAATATTAATTATCTTTGAGCACTATTTTTATTAAAATAGGATAAGTAAAGGGAGGCAACTATTAATACTTAATTTTGTCTTAATTTTTCTATATTATTTCATTTTATGCATTTTCATCACCTTAATTTTAATATGAATTTTCTCATTGCAGTTTTGCTCATTTTATTTCATTTGTTTCTATTTTGTTTTCTTATCATATTTAATTTATATCCACACTTATCATGTTCAATTCACATCATTTAAATCATTTTAGTTTTAATTTCTTTTTTTACTGCTTTCAATTTATTATTTTTATCTTAGTCCTAATTAAATTTCTTTTAGGGATATTTTACTGATAAGAGTTCATTAACAAATAATTATCTAACCAGATTTTTTTTACTTATCTTTATTTTAGTTTTAGGTTAATTATGATATTTTCTTTTATTTTTATAGAAAATTGGGTAAATAAAAGATAAAGGGAGTTTTACTAAAGGTAATAAACGAATTCAACATTAGGGATATTTCAACTTAAAAAGAAGAGACTAGATGGAAACTTCAAGGAAATGTTTGTTTAGTTAAGTAAGAGAAATGTGAATGGGAATTAGCTAAAAATTAAGCAAGGAAAATAAATGAAATTTTATTTACATTTGGAACATAGAGAAAGATTAATACCTTTGGATGATAAAAGGTATCTTGGTATTTTTTTCATTAATCCTGTAAACCTTAAACCTAAAATAAAACACAAACATGTTAACGGGGCTATCTAGTACCAGTAACCACTCTTCCAAGATGATACAGTTTGAGCTAGAGATAGGAAAATACATTTAAATTTAGAAAAAAGGAGGAGATGATGTAGTTGTGGTTGTGTAATAAAATAATGTCAAATGGCGTAAGTAACAAGTAGTAAATAAAACAACTCCATTAGAGGGGTACATGTGTGAGATGAGGGCATAAGAAAGTCAACAATTATAATTGTCATTGGTGTACAAAAAAATGAATTAAAAAGAATTCAATATAAGTTTTTTCTCAGCTACCTCATCTCTCTACTTTCTTGATATCCTTTTGTAACTTCAATTGCCATTATTAAACCTTAAATTCAATTCTTGAACAAAATTAATAGTATTCGTACTAAAGTGGTATCACACGATCGATTCTGGGATGAAAGTGTTCCAAAAAGAAGAATAAATGGTGGAAGTACCAGGTCACATGATGAACAAATATTGGAGGAAAATATGAGAAATCAAATCTAGGAAAAGGATGCAAAGTATGGGAAAATGATTGATGAATTAAAAAATGATGTTTCAATTGCATGTGGAAAAGGCCAGAGTAATCAAACAATGGAGGTGGAAAGGAGAGTACTGGAGAAATTTTAAGGGAACAATAGTTACAATATTACTACAATGTTCAATAAATTTGAGTTTTTTATGTTTAATGGAAAAGGATTACAAAGTTAGATTTTTAAAAGTTAGAAACATTTCATGTTAGATTGTACACTAGCAAAATTAAAGGTAAGTATTACAGCTATGCATTTAGTAGGGGAGGCCCTATTTTGGCATTAGTTGTACTTAAGAAATATATTAATATTAGAACTAATTAGTTGTGGAATATCTCATAGCATTAGAATAAATATTTTAAAAGACTCTTTATTTAATGATCAAGTGGTAGAGTTAAAGAAATTGAGATAAACTTTGACTGTAAAAGACTACTATTTCAAGTTTGATTTTGAGTCACATAAGTTAGTAATGATATATATTTACTTAGTTAGCTTATTTTGGAAGAGGTTGAATCCAGAGACATATTACTCAGTTAAGTTTTTCAACCTAAGGAAGCTTTATTAGGCATATAAAATAACAAAGAGATAGGAGTTAGTGTTTTAACATTATGTAGTAGCTTTCAAAGGATAGTGAAAGAACTACCAATCATGGGTACAAGGAACAAATTCAACAGTCAAAATTCAATATTGATTGTTGTCTAAACCCATAACATAAAAGGAAAAAACCATGTAAGCAATAAGTATTAAAGAGATATATGAGTGTAGGTCCAAGGGATTTTGTTTTTAGTGTGATGAAAAATTCACACCAAGACACAAATGTAAGCATAAGTAATTTCACAAGTAAATGGGGTAAGAAGAGGAGGAAGAAGGTGAAAAAGAAGAAGAGTTAGTACTAAAACATCCATTGAAGAGACATAAGTAATAAATATAAGGCCTACAAATATTTTTCCAAAAAAAGAAATCCATTGAAGAGTTAGCTCGGGATATATTACGGCAAGTGATAGTTATAGTTTATATTATGGTTTGATAGGTGTTTTAATGTGTTTATAGGTGTTGATTAGATGATTATTGCATGTTTAGGCTTATAATTATGTTAATGTAATTATTTGTTTATGTTTTAAAGTGCTATGTGGTTTAGGGCATGATGTTGGACCTTAATATAGATTAGGGTGTTTATCACATTTCAACTCTAGCTTCTCTACCAAAGTAGTTCTAGCCACATTGGTGCAACAACCCAATCGATAATCATGTTACAAGCTTTCCTACCTACTAAGCATCTCGTGTGAAATATGTTCTCCCTTTTTCTTAGGCTATCTTCCTTCACATTCAAGTTCAATGCATGTCTAGTAACTAAAGATTCACCTTTCATAGCATACTCAACATTAGAATAATCTTCTAAAGGTGGCACATTCAAATCACTACCATCAGACTCAATACTATCATTAGACTCAGAAACAATATCATCACCCTTAATAAATATAGTTTTCTTGTTAAGACAATTAGATGCATAATGACTATGCCCTTGACATTTAAAGTACTTAATATCCCTATGTTTAGAAGGTATAAAGGATGGATCAGTAGTACCTTTTTGAATTGAAGTACTCTTCTCCTTACCTTTTTTTTGACTCATTGCCTTTCTCCATGGAATTTTAATAGTTCTCCCTCTTTTTATCTTCATTTTTATTCCATTTTAGATTCCATTTGTTGCAAGAATTTGAGAAAGACTTGGCTTTCCTTCTTTGTTTTTATTGTCTCTCTACCTTCATAGCAATATTCACTAAGTCCTCCATCTTTACAAAATTCTACAATTCAACCACATCAACAATTTCCCTATTCAATCCACCTATGAACCGAGCCATTGTCACCTCTTCCTTTTCTTCTATGTTATCTTTAATCAATAGTATCTCCATCTCCTTGTGATAATCTTCTACTGTTTTAGTTCTTTGCGTAAGTCTATGTAATTGTTGGTGCAAATCTGTATAGTAATAAAGTGGGACAAACCTATTCTTCATCACTCTTTTCATCTCTCCTCAAGTGCATATAGGTGGTTCCCTATTCCTCCTCGTATTCTTTACTAATTCATCCCACCAAACTAATGTATAATTAGAGAATTCCACTGTTGCCAATTTCACTTTCTTATTTTTAGGATAGTTGTGGTAAGCAAAAATCATGTCCACCTTTTTTTTCCCATTCTAAGTATACTTCAATATCTTTCCTACCTTTGAAGTATGGTATTTTTATCTTAATAACATTAATGTTGCGATCTTTTCTCTCCACTCTTTCTTCCCTCCTTCCTCTACACCTCATCGAATGCACTTCAACTTCATACTTGTCATACATTCTTTCCAATTCTTCCTCCTGATTCCAATGATTGTCAATTGATCTACTACAATTTTAGATTATACTGATTTCATTAATTCTCTCTTCCATCTCATCCATCCTAGTAGATAACTTCTTGAACTCATTCATGAATGCCTTATACATCACTTTCAAATCAGGCACATTTTCATCCTCCTCATGTAATATTTGTAACATCCCATCACCGATGGGAAGGGTATTTTAGTAAATTGGGACGGGTTAGGAATAAATTATTGGCATGCACAGGCATCTATGGTTTCTATAGTGATATGACTGATGAATTGTTGCACATGCACATGGTATACATGCATTCATGACATTTCCCGGCATAAGTGTTTAATTGTGATCTGTTGTGAAATTTGTGTGATAATTGTGTTCGAAAAATAAAATTGAAGGGTTCTAGGTGTGGTTTCCATTTTTAAGGTAAGAATTGATGTTTGTTTTTATTCTTTTGGTAGATAGAAGCATTCATGGAGATCATTTATGCATTTACT
>JANZLF010000002.1:20720093-20734382 GCA_026546835.1 Erythroxylum foetidum
ACCAAAACATCTGATGAAGATGAACCTTGAGACTTTCTTCTCATTTCTTCATTCAATACACTGCTCTTGGCAAGATCTATAGAGATAACACCATCCGGAGCAGAATTTGACAATGAAGATCTAAAAGTTTCCCAAGAGTCTGGTAAGGAGTCAAGGAGAAACAAACCCTATATTTCTTCATCGAATCTAATCCCCATTGCTGATAACTGATTCATAATTCCCTAGAAATTATTCAAGTGATCTGTCATAAGAGTCCTATCACTATACTTCAAAGCTAACATCTGCTTTATTAAGAACATCTTGTTGTTTCCAGTCTTTAAAGCATATAGCTTCTCAAGCTGCTCCCATAAGTTCTGAGCATGTGTCTCGCCAGAAATATGATTCAACACATTTTCGTCAACCCACTGTCTGATAAAACCACATACCTATCTATGCATCAGAGTCTATTCTTCACCCTATTAATCATTAGGCTTTTCAATGGCAAATACTGGTAGTGAAAATTTTTCACATAAAGCAAATGCTCCATCTTGCCCTTCTAAAGAGCATAATTGGCACCATTCAAAGTAACCATCCTACTAGTGTTACAACTTCCATTGTTCACTAAAACCACAAATATCCCAAACCAAAAGCTTTGATACCACTTGTTGGGAAAGGAGGTGTCGGTCACGCAACGACAACAAACCAGAACCAATAAACCTTTCCCTATTTGAACAACCACAATCAATCTAAAAGAAAAACAGCTGCCAATAAACTCACCAATGCACGAAATTAAGCAGTAAGAAATAAATAACACAGGCAATTTTTATGTGAAAAATCTCCCTCAATGTGAGAAAGAAAAAATCACGGGACTTAGTCCAGTAAAGAAAAACTCCACTATCATCAATCAAATTACAGAGTTTTTCACCTCTAGATATAACTAGAGTCGCCACTCAACTATTAAATACAACAATAATCATCAACAAGATGAAAAATCAAAGAGTTAAGAACAATATCACCTTTAAAATCTCAACAACTTTAACTGAAGATCAGGGCATCTTGGAGACCTCCAAATCCAATCTCCACCGTTCAAAGTGAAGAACAACAAGAGAGAAACCTCTGGTTAAAATTTTAGGTCGATCCGACAAGAAATCACCATGCGATTTAAGGTTGGAAGATCACTTCGCAAAGTTGGAGAAAAAACAAAAATCTTCTTCTTTCTATCTTTTCCCCTCTTTTTTTCTCTTCCTTTCTCTTTCGGCTATCCACTCTTCACTACTCTTCTTTAGGGTTTAAGACCCTTTTATATTTTAGGCTTTGGGCTCCACTTAGAAGGGACCCAAACCCAATAAAGACAACTCCCGCAGTGACAAATTATAAATTCATTATTCCAACTTGTAAATTCACATGACATTCTTGTTTCTTCTCCCTTTTTTACATTTGTCAGTAGTTTATTAGAAAGTTTGTTGCGTATAACTTCTCCATTGTAAATCTTGTATATAAACCCCATAGCACAAATGATAAGATGAGAATTTTTTTTTCCAAAATTCTCTGTCTTCATTCTCTACATGGTATTAGAGCATTAGGCTCTTGATATACAATGACTAACGAACATGAGGGAAATTCGAGCACCACTTGATATAAACAATGATGAGAGTGAATTGTATGAGATCTCTGCTTCAAAAAACTCGGGCATTATCCTAATAACGAAATTACTGGATGAGATGAACTATCTCTTATAGAGTACAATGATGATTATTTGTGAAAGTTTGCCGCAACCAACTCTTGGCTTCGTCGTGATTAACTTGCAGGATTTTAAGAGGATTTCGTCTCGGGACACTTTCGCCACTGTCAACTTTCCTGCATAACTTAACATACTTTGGTACTTTGGCGATATATTGAACTGTAGTTATCCAAATAGAATGATTCTTAATTTAGATTAAACTAGAGACATAGAGATACAATTTTCTAAAGAAATTGAATTTTAATTATGTCTCTAAAATTCCAGAATCTGACTTGAAGTTGAGCATATAATACTATTTCAGTTTAAGAATAGTCCGAATTATTTGGAATGTAACTCTTAGAGTACTAAACCAAATTGAAAGATCTTGGTGTCATTAGAAACTTAAGACAATGGAGAACATTTTTCTAGAAGAAAGTGTTGCTAAATTACTTCATTTTCATTGGTAGATTGATCATGTACAGTAGACCTGAAGGTATGTTTTAGGAAAAATCTGAATTTGACGAAATGAGTTATGAATTTCGATTTTAATGGTTTTATTAAGGTATAAACTATAAGTATACATGATACTTACATGATGAAAATAATAGAGCAATACTTGGGATTTTCATGAATATGTGTTATGCATATTTCATATACATACATGTGTATTAATAAACACTTAAAATTGTGCAAAAGTGTGATATGTATATATTGCTTAGTATAGAGGAGCAATTAGAACATCAACATCCAGACCTTGCCGAACTTCGAGGAAATAGTTTCGGCAACAATCTGAGTAACCTAGACGTCCTTACTTAATTATTTGTTTGCTTAAATTCTATTTTAAATTATATTATGAATTTGATTTGATTGTTTGATTCCAGACATTCAAGATCGAAGGTTTTGATGCATCAATGTGACAATTGAAGTGTTCCTTGTATGTGAATGTGAAGAAATAAGTGTTGCTCAACAATTTTGTTAAATGCCAGACTAATTCTGATGATAAATGTATTCTGAGTGTGAATGTGAAATCATGTGATTGATTGAAAATATGTTAATATGAAGCATTTCATTACATGAATGCATGAAAGATAAAGGCAGTGTGACCGGAGTCGCTAGTACAAAGAGTTTAAAGCTCAGACTATGATAAGAGCCTTTGGCTCAGATGTGAATATACCCAGTATCTACTCAGGGATATGGGACATTATTTGATACTGCTCAGTATCCATTAAGAGATATGGGCTAATAAAAAGGTACTCAATCACAACGACAATAATAAATAAAAGTGAGTCTCACATGCATCGCATTTATAATTGATATGCGTATCTTGTATAAATGAAATGATCACTATGATTGTTCTAAAAGTGATACATGATGCTTTATGCAAAAATGCAAAGATGTAAATTATATGTTATGTGTGTTGATGTGATGCATGGATTGAGTGAACCATCGGTGATGGTTACCCAATTGAGTTTACAAAACTTATCAAAATTGCAACGTTGATTTCAAGACCGAGAGATGACTTTAGCTACCAAGAGACGCTACAAGAAGCATAATCTTGTACTTTTGGAGAAAAAGAGGAAATGGCTCAAAGGTCAGTCAGCTGATATTGGAAGATTAGATAGATCTTTTTATATAATTCTTCTTTCATGTAGTGTATTTTGTATTAGGATATAATGATATTCATATTTGGACGTTATTGAAAACTGTTAATGTAAATATTTGATTTTATGAAATGAAAGGAGAAATTTGGGTTTTAATTATGGTGTTTTTCATTAGGATGTCTTAAAAGAAAATAAAGAATGATGATGCCATGTTAAGTGAATGTTGTGATTGAACGTAGCGCACCATTATCATAGGTTATGTATTAGAATGTCCTCAGGGTGTTTCGGTATGTACCTAGGAGGCGTTACATTATTGCTCTAAAAGCGAAAGATAAAATCCGCTTCATAAACAACTGCTGCAAGGAGCCAGAGAACAACCCAACCTTACTAAAAAAGTGGAGAACAGTTGATAATATGGTAATCTCGTGGCTTTTAAACTCTATGGTTAAGGATTTAGCGAAATCGTTTCTTGTAATCACCACTGCTAGGGATCTATGGGAAGAGTTGAGGTTTAGGTATGGTGAGAGAAACGGACCTTAAATCTACCAATTAATGCAAGAAATCAATAATCTAAGACAGGGGAATGAGTGTGACAAGCTATTTCATAAAACTAAAGCAACTTTGGGACAATTTAAGGTGAGTTATGCCTTATAGGAGTTGTCTGTGTGAGGTTGGTAAACTTAACAGTGTTGTGGAAGATAACACTAAATTGGTTCAATTTTTGATAAGGCTTAGAGAGGAATATGGGAGTGTAGTGAGTCAAGTAATGTTGAATGATCCTCTGCCAGTTGTGAATAAAGCATATTCTATGATTCTTATTGTTAAAAAATAGAGAAATGTTGCTGGACTGTCTAAAAATGAGATAAGACATATGAATGTTGCTCTCGCAATGAAGCCTATCGGAAATAGAAAGACAGAGACCAGATAGGGGTTTTCGATGAACAAAAGAAGGAGTTATGTGAGGAAAGAGGACAAATATTGTACTCACTGCCATAAGAAGGGACACACAGTGGATATATGTTTCAAGATCTATGGAGAACCCGAATCGTTCAAGGAACTGAAGCATAAACGTGCAAGAGAAAGAAATACCTATACTAGAGCAGTAGCTCAGAGTCCCATTGAAGCTAGACAGAGGAGTTCAAATGGTGAAAGTATAAAATAAGAGTCACAATTCAGTATTTTGAGTAGATAGGTTTAGGAGTTGATGCATCTAGTCAAGGGAAAAGGTATTAATGAAGTCAATCACGTAGCTCTTAATAGCTAAGCAAGTATGCATTCTAACCATAATGATAATGTTAGCTCTAAGTATGAATGCGTTTCATGGATGGTGGATTCAGGTGCATAAATCCACATGACTCACAACCAAAACTTACTAAAAAATAGTAACTTACACCTGATGTTTGCCCTATAATGTTACCTGATGGTTTATTTAGATCCGTCACCCAAATAGGAAGCGTAGCATTAACTGATTTGATTCAATTAGAAGATGTTTTGTACATTCCTAATTTCCACCACAACCTCCTGTCGGTTTGCAAACTTGCTAAAATGAATGAGCCGTTATAGTTATATCAAACAAGGTTGTGTTGCAAGACTTGAGGACTAATTCCATGGGGGCAAGTTGCAAAGAAATTAGGGGCATTTACAAATTTAAACCTCATCACTTTCAGCCATCAAACTTGAAGAAAGGTCCATCTTTGCAATTGTATCTCAACGAACATTTTGTTTGTAATGCTCTTGATACTTTTAGTTTATGGCATTTTTGACTCGATCCACATATCCACTAAGGTCTTAGAACATTTTCATTTTTGCCACCTTAAGCTGCCAAATGACTTCTTTTGTGAAACATGTCCCTTAGCAAAACAAACACGAAAATCATTAGAAAAACATGTTATAATAGCAACCAAATCTTTTGAGTTAATTCATATGGACCTTTGGGGCCCATATGGAATAAAAGCCCTTGATGAATCTACTTATTTTTTAACCATTGTGGATGAATTCAGTAGAGCTACTTGGACTTTCCTTTTAAATAATAAAGCCCAAGTACACCATACAATCAACCTTTTTATTTCAATGATTGAAACTCAATTTAACCAAAAAATCACAAAAATATGAACAGATAATGGAACTGAGTTTGTTAATATTTCCAACCAACAATTATTTGAGTCAAAAAGAATTATCCATAAAACATGCGGTCATACACCCCAACAAAATGGTGTCGTAGAGCGTAAGCATAAACACCTACTCTAATTAACTCGAGCCCTTGTGTTTCAAGCCAACTTACCAAAAGAGTTTTGGGGGGACGTTATTTTAATCGCAACTCACCAAAATTTATGTTGGGAAACACCATTTGAAAAATTATATCTTAAACCACCCTATTACGATCATTTTAGGACCTTTGGATGTTTATGTTATGCAAAAAACACAAAACCCCACAAAGAAAAGTTAGAACCCAAGGCCATGAAATGTTTACTACTTGGATACGTGACTGAAAGAAAGGCTTATAAACTACTTGTAATTGATACGCAACAAATAATATTTAGTCGAGATGTTATTTTTCATGAACATTTATTCCCTTATAACAAACTAGAAATTTAACCTCAATGCCCACACACTTCTTTTAACCCAAAAACATCACAAGGTCTAGATATACCACAATCAAACCTACCCGACCCCATCATACTGATCCAATAATAACACCCGTAATTCCAAATTAGGAATTTTCTTTATCTTCATCTTCCTCTTCACCATCGTCACAGACCCACCCTTAACCACCACACTTCTTCCTACTCGATTCAGTACTAGATAAAGAAAAAAACCTTCATACTTAGACGATTATGTCACCAACCTATCAAATACCTCTTTTGTCGCTGCCACATTAGTCTAATTCGAAGAAACAACCAAAACAAAATTCTTCAATCACCATACTATTTTTTTAGCCAATCTATCCACTGACCACGAACCATTTTCATACGAAACTGTTGAATATGACCTATTATGGATTGAGTCAATACAAGTAGTGATTGAAGCTCTGGAAAATAATGAAACCTAGGTTCTAACTATTTTTCCAGTAGGGAAGAAACCTTTGACAGCGAGTGGGTATGAAAAGTAAAGTGTAAATTGACTAGTTCAGTTGATCGATGAAAAGTGCAACTCGTGGTAAAAGGTTTCAAGAAAACCATCGGGGTTGATTACTTTGACGTATTCTCACCGGTTGCCAAAATTACAACCATTCGAACATCAAACACATGGCCTATTCATCATTGTGACATCAACAACGCACATTTACACGGGCACATCGAAGAAGGAATCTACATCGTTCCACCATAAGGGTATAATAAAACCCAGCCAGGGGAGGTTCTATGGTTACAAAAATCACTTTATGGCCTCAAATAGGTAGGGAGGCAGTGAAACAAGTAGATCACTTCGACTATAATGAATTTTGGTTTCGCTCAGAAGAAATTAGACCACTATCTTTTCACGAAAGGTACCAATAATAACTTCGTGACTTTGGTTATTTACATTGATGATGTGTTAATTACAAGTCCTTTTGAGGAATTGATCTGTGATGTTAAGCGATTCCTGAATAGTGCATTCACGATTAAGGATATGGGTAATACTAAGTATTTTGTTGGAGTAGAGATTGCTAGATTACAGAACGAGATGTTATTATGTCAACAGAGGTATATACGTGACATTCTAGCTAACATAGAATTGAAAAATTTACAACCTATCGATATTCCCATGGCTCAGAGTGCCAAACTTGACATTGATGATGGCTCCTTATTGACTAATCTTGAGAAATATAGATAGGTTGTTGGTCAACTCTTGTATCTGAATTTCACTCATCCTGGTATTGCTTTCGCCACTCAACAGCTTAGTCAATTCATTGCTATACCCCGTAATTCTCATTACAAAGCCATATTACATGTTTTACGGTACTTATCGAGGACCATATCAAAAGCCCTGGTCTATTCAGTCATGACTACTCCTTCACTCCATACTTTCTCAGACGTTGATTGGGCAGGCCACAAATTCACAAAAAGTCTCTAACTGGATTCTGCATATTTTTTGGTTCATCCTTGATCTCGTGGAAGACTAAGAAACAATCAACGGTGAGCAGATCATCGACAGAAGCTGAATATAGGAGCATGGCCAGTACCTTCTGCGAAATCAAATGGCTTAGCTTCATTCTCTGGGACCTATAGGTCATTTTTTCACTTCCTATTCCTCTCTGGTGTGACAATATGGTTGCCATGCACATTTCCACCAATCTCGTATTTCACGAACGCACTAAACACCTTAACATTGATTGCCATTTAGTTTGCAATGTTGTTCATGATGGATTTGTTCAAACAACATACCTATCTTCCAAGTATCAATTGGCAGATACCTTCACCAAAGCTCTCCTAAGGCACACACTTTGCTATTCTTGTCAAGTTGGGGTTACTTACCTTCCAACTTGAGGAGGGGATGTAGAATCCAGGTTTCACAAATGGGTTCACAAATAAATAAAGCATTAAAGGCCCAACAAGCAAGTCAACACAAGTAGCCCAAAAAGATCCAAAGACAACTCCCAGAGCGACAAATTATAAATTCATTATTCCAACTTGTAAATTCACACAACATTCTTGCATCTTATCCCTTTTTTTTACGTTTGTCAATAGTTTGTTAGAAATTTTGTTACATATAACTTTTCCATTGTAAATATTGTATATAAAACCTATAACACAAATGATAAGAAAATTCGTTGCGACAGTACTAATACTCATCGCTAAATTTGAAGAAAATTCATCGCGTCAAAATTAGTGACGGAATTTAGTGACGAAACAATATGGTTGTCGGTAATCACTACAAATTAGCGACGACAAATTACCAACGAAAAATATACCATTGGTAATTAACGACGGACAACATATTATTGTCGCTAAAATTGAGTAATTTAGTGACGATATTAATACTCGTCACCAAATTTGGAGGGAATTTGTCACGACAAAATTAGCAATGGAAGTTAGCGACGAAAAAATATGGTCTTTGGTAATTACTACCAGTTAGCGATGAAAAATTACCAACGAAAAATACCGTCGCTAAATATGGAGGAAATTTTTGGTAGAATAAAAAATTTTGAATTTACATACGGAAAATTTTGTAGGTTTGTAGGTAAATTCCGTTAGTAAATAGATTTAGCGACAGAAATTTTGTTCCGTTGGTAAAAAGGAAAAATTATTGGCGGAATAATTTTTTTTAATTTACCTACGAAAATTTCCGTCGGTAATTCCGTCGATAAATTCTTTTTAAATTTAAACTCACCAGATATTTCCCTCCCACTTTTGTCTTCTAATTCCTTTCTTCTGCTTCCTTCTTCCTACATCTTCTCTTTGGTTTTCTTGGAGCTCATTTCTCTGTTCTGAACTCTTTTTTTCTGCTCATTGGCGTTGTCTTCTCTAGCTATTGTCATTGTGTCCTTCGGTCTTCTCTAGCTATTGTCATTGTGTCCTTCGGTGGAGGTATTTTTGCAACTACTGTCATGTGTTTTTCATATATTAGATGAAAGTTAATTTGGATATTTATTAATTTCATTTATTTGTGTATTTTATTATTGAAAAACAACTTTAAGGTATAAATGTTAGTGATAAAAGAGACAAGACGTAATTTTAGTTGTGATATTGGGATAAATTTTTGATACATATAAGGTGTTTGATGAAATATTTGTTCTTTAAAAAAAGGATTTCTGTTCTGTTTTAGTATGAATTTCAATATTTCAATTCTTTTACTTGAAATAATAAAGTTCTCTTTATGGTAGCTTCCAGAGAAACTAAACATTTTGTAGGTATATTTTAAAAAATAGTTTTCAGCAAATTTACCGACGGAAAAAAATTCTACAGGTAATTACCGACGAAAAAAAATTCCGTAGGTAATTATCGACAGAATAGTCAATTCCATTAGTAATTTTCTTACAGAATTTTTTTCTTTGGTAAATTTACCTTCGGTAATTCCGTAGGTAAATTTACTGACGATATAATTTCCATCGGTAAATTTACCTACGACCGTATCTCCAATGACTTTTTTCATCAGTAAATTCCGTTGCTAAATAATATTACCGTCGGAATGTGTACAAATTTCATCGGTAATTTTTGTCGCTAAATTTCATTTTTCTTGTAGTGCATGACATGCCTTCGGTGGGATTCCTACATCATTTTCCATTTCAATTTGTATTGCTGTAGATAAACTTATCTTTTGGTGGGATCTGTGTAAGTACGTCTTGTTTGGACTTTAGAGGTAGTGATTATGCTCCTCAATAAACTGAACCACACCGCTTTTTCGACAACTGACTCTTATTTTAGCTTCATAACCAAACCTTGTTTCAGGGCGTTTTGCTCTTACATCAATATCTCGTTTGTCTTTTCTTCATTTACCTTTAGCACTACAACAAAACATTATGTCAATCAAGTTTCTAAATTGATCTTTGTGGCTTTTGCTTCTCCTTATCCCAAACCAACTTTTTTAGCATATGCCAATTAAAATTGGTAAGTATCTTCTTCTGTCTCAAACTCCATTCCAATTTTTGGTATTAATTCTTTGGATACTTCACTTGAGCCACTAGCTTACAATTCCTGATTACTGCTTAAACTCATGACAGCTACAAGCTGATCTTCACCTTCACTCATGTCAACTTCATTACCATCTTCAAAATTTAACTGAAGATGAAGACATACCCTCCATTTAATTATTAGTTTTGATCTTGAAGTAATAACCTAAAAAACAAATGAAAAAATTCAAATGAATACTTCACTTTTATGATATAATGAAACAATAAGTGTTGAATTCACAATGTAATTAAGAAGCAAAACATGAATCCTTTAGTATTAAACTTAAATAAATATCTAACAATTGGTGCTAAACAAATTGTTTAAAAAATATTTGATTTCTTTGTTTGACGTTCCCGCGTATTGGTAAACTAGAAACAAAAAGAAAGGAAAAGGAGAATTGTTATCAAGAGGTATGTCAGATACAAAATAAAATTGGATTTTATTAAAACAAGATATTGTGAATGAACAAGGTTGGAACATATTTATTGAAACAATATATTTCTTTTAAAGATTTAAAATAAATGCTACTTCCTTTTTTTTCACAATCAATTAAGTGTTTTTTATGGAAATCAAGTTTGAATGTGATATAGAAGAGACATCACCTAACACATAATAACTTACATGAAACACTTAACCCATCTCATTAAAGTATTAGACTATACAATGGTAGTAGAGTTGGCTTGGCTTGTAGCATCAATACTCATGGTACAACTTCTTATTCCTACCAAGCTCCATATTGTTGGAACAGACTAATTGATACAAAAGATCTGAACCTGTCGTAAGAACCTTAAGCCTATTCGTAAAAGAACACTTGTCCCACTCCACAAAGAAAATCCATTACGTAGACATTAATCGTAGCTTCAAGACAATCTAATCTTGACAAATGTCAAAGGCTTGATTCATTTTGACAACTAAAACACACCAAAGATTGAACCAACAATCGAAGAAATGCCAACGCACATGACAATTATGAGTAATCTTCATAGTTGTTTATCCTATAACATGGGGACTGAAAACTGAATTGAGTGCTCAAACCTGTCAGTCATTAAAAAACAAAACTAAATAGAATTAGAAGAAGCTCTCAAGTGATAGATTAATGAAGTATGTCATGAAAATGGAAAATGAATCAGATTAGCATAAAAGTAATTGCCGATTGAGAAGTATTGAAGTTATGCAACTGTAATGTCAAATTTATTTTCCCTCAGTGTGACAAATGTACAAGCATGCTAACTTAATATTTATGCAGCTAAATGCTTGAAACATGAGTTAGAACTCATGAACAAGCATAATCAATCAAGGATAAACCACATTTGAACCATTCATAGGCATTGAACAAAAACTGAACTTAAGCTTAAATTCAGGTAGACCAAATGAAAAGTAACTATCTAACTTTGGAAACAACATGATCAACTTCTCTGATATATTCACCGTTCAACTAAAGCATAAAAGTATACATAAGGCAAACAAGGGAGGCAAGAATGTTATCAGGAATCGACAAAAAGCATAAATGTCTAAACTTTTTCTTTTTTTTTTCAGCTTCACCTTTATATATTTTATAAACCTCTAACTCCAATTCACTTCCAAGTACATATACACAATTTTGAGAAATTACAACAATTGCAAAAGAACTGTTCCAACAGAGATATTTCAGAACATACATATCTAAAGTCCTGAGTTCTTGATAGTCAGCAAAAAGGACCTTTAGAAAGTGTTTTACAAACATATAAAGATCATAGGCAAATCCTTACACATGGAGCTAAAAAAAAAACTTATCCTCTCCTACCAAGTAGGGCATTGAAAGATGTCAAGAAATCATTCAATCCATAATTTAAAGATGAGGCTCAAAGCCAGAACATTACTAAAACAGACCCTCTTACCCGTAAGCCCTTTTGGCTGAAAACTGGGGAATATGTGCTTAAATTGATATTTCATTATAACAATCTGACTTGAGTTCAAGTTCTCCCAACCATAGAAGCTTTGATATATTGTCACGAAACCTAATTTAAACTAGTAGGTGGCACTAATCACTCTCTATCAACTCAAACAAAAATTCAAGAAAAGAAAACAAAAGAGGGATTAATTTTACCATAGAAGAAATACGAAAGTTTGCGAGCATCAACAAGAGTCACTAATACCTTGCCAATAAAATCCCTGTTTCCTTCTTCAATTTCACCAGTTCTAAAATCAATTGCAACAAAGCCAACAGCTTTCCCCTTTTGAGAATCCAAGACAATCTTCTTTGGACGTACAAATAGTAGAGGCAAAGGCTCTGTGAGAAGTTTCGTCAACAACCTACAAAAAGTTGAACATTTCAAAAATAAACGAAATGTAAGGAAATAAAAACCAGCAAAGTTCTTGAAACATTAGTTAATAACCATGGATAAAAAGAAACACAAACCAATAAGACAGTACAAAATAAATATCCATACACAGGTCCCAGAATGTTAGCTTAGATAGTAAAGAAATTTACAGTGGAAGGAACAGAATAGGTCTATGTATGGTCCTATGTTTTTTAAAGCAAATGCATACCTACAAAGGGAGGAACAAAAGTTCATGGATAACCTAAAACAAGAAATATAAATGTCATTATTTGCAAAAGCATCTTTCTGGCAATATTTTATTTAGATGCTAAAATCCAGCTCCTTAGATTATGAAGTTAATTAGACAATTGTAGTTTCACCATTCTCGCACACTTACGACTAAGCAGCAGTGCAACTATAAATGAAGGAGAAAGGAATGTTTCTATGTTCACCCATACAACACATGAGTGGAGCAACAACAAGGTGACAAATGCAAATGCTCTGGTTTCACGACATGACTTAGCAGAATGCATGGGAATACAATCTTTAGCATAACCAGATAAAGTTATAATGTGCAAGAATGAAATTTTTTAACAAGATCACAAACAAAAGCATTTCCCCAGCAGCATTGTTATTTCGATATAGAAAACCAATTCAAATATCATATTCTGCAGAAGCCAATTTAACAATGATTGTTGCCCACACCTATCCAGACATGTCATACGGTAGAAGAGAAAGAATAAATGAAAATAACAACAGAGCACAGTTCATCAAATGCAATTTTCAAGAGTGACGCAAAAACAAAGATGACAACTGTGAATCCACTAGTCTAAGTTGCAAGGAAAAACAATCTTCAGAACAAAGGAGTGTATATACACGTGTATAAGCATAAATGTAAAGCAACTTAAAAGGCAAAAACACACTGGGGGTCTATTCAAATGCACAAACACAAGTGAAATCCACTCAGCTGCACAAGTGCGATACCATGTACAGTGAATTGAGCCATGAAACGCTCATCCTCAACTAGGCTGCGAACAAAAATCACCAACCAAAATCCACACCAAAGTCTTCCTTTCTACAGATAATACCACCTATTGGAAGCACAAGGACTGTATGACATGCTTCTGAACTCTGCATATTGGAAGAGCAACTAATAGTGGGTACGGTTCTCTAGTGTTTTTAATAAAGAAAGTTTTACTCTAATGCTATGAGCTAAACGATCGAAGACCAATCTATACAAGAAACAAAGTCATCTTGAATAAAAACATCTCTAGACTCACTTTGGAACAACAGTTGGAAGAATCTCCCGGGTGTAGAAGACTTTTGCCGAAGATGGCGTCACCACTCCCAGAAGCGAACTGCAGGAGGTGATGCTGTGAGGATATGGACTGGGCAAGGGTTTGGGGTAACAAGAGTGATCGAGAGCATTCTATATGTCAACTTGCTGTCATCAATCTCTTGCATAAACAGTTAAAACAAAAAGACGGGGATTTATGAATCGCCTCTGTTTTCTTTGTAACCCAACAAAAAACATACCGTATATTCATAGATAAAGGCAGGAAAAAAAATCAAGAAGATGAGGCATGGCTCGACTCGGCTTGGGTGAAAAAGAGTAGCAGCAGATGTTGGTTTTAATCAACGAAAACGACGACGTTTTATGTTGGGACAGTGTAGGTACAGATTTAGTGGGACAGAAGATCTGAACCCGACTGTTTGAGGGGAGCAGATCGTCTGTCTTACTAACTCTGGCCCTACTCTATACCATAACAAAACGTTTGCGTTTTAATAACGTTTGTTTTAACTAAATCAACGCCTACGTCCCAGCTCATTTTTAGCCAAACCGATTTGTTCTTCCTTTAATTTTACTTCCCGCGTCAATTCTTTACTTTCCCATAATTCATAGAACACCTCAGATCGAGCTTTGAAATTCTGAAAGGCTGAGGTATGCTCTGCCACTCTGTCGCTTTCGTTTCTTCCATGAGTCTCACATACCTTTTCTCTCCCACTTTTTCGCATTCGTTTCTTCTACTCTGTCGCACACCTGCCTTCTAAATGGGTGAATTCTTTTAATGGTGTGCGAATTTTAACAAGGGGATAGGTTG
>JANZLF010000002.1:20748486-20760244 GCA_026546835.1 Erythroxylum foetidum
ATTATCATTTCTATTTAGTGCTTTTATTTCCCCATTACTTGTATTTTCATGGATTTTCTGTTTTATGAATTGGTTCTATTACCTGCATCATTCTTTTATTGTTTCATCTGCATGTGGCCGGGTCCGCCGGAAACAGTCTCTTTACTATGTAGGGGTAATGTTGCGTACTATCGGATCTCCCCAGATCGTACTTCAATGCGAGATTTCAGACTGGATGATGATGATGATGACTATTATTTGGGTCCATGATTTTTTTAAGTGAAAGTCTTCAAATAGAGAGATAAAAACTACATACTTAATTGGCTTTTTGTATTAAGATTTTTCTACCCTTTCGACTTCCTCATCACACTACTTTTTGTCTTTTTAGATTCTTCTTCCCCTAACTCCACAATGACTACCACACCCAAAATAAAAAATAATAATCTATGTTGAACGCAATTGTGGAAAGGATTTCCCCACAAGCCCTACCCTGTTCTACTGTTGATAGGTAAATTCTCACATATTTTTTTGGAAAAATATGTAGTACGTATAATTTAGAGATGGGTTTTTGTAAGTTTTAATAGAGTTATGGGTTCTTGTAAGTTGTAATAAAGTTAGTCCAATTTTAATCTTTACATTTTTTTTAGACTTTTGGTGAAGATGCAAGATAAGTAATCTGTTGGTCTTTTACACAGAGAGAAGTAAATATCAAGGAGAGTTGAACAAAGTAATCTGTTAGTCTTGGTCTTTTCAGAAGTAAAAAGTTGTAAGCCTGCAACAGATAGCAAATTGAAGGTTGACAACTGACAAGATAAGGATGAAACTGTTAGAAAATACAAACTTATAGACGAAAAATCGTAGCATATAAAGTCGTAAAAATGAACAAAAATAATACAAACTATCTAAAAGAAGTATCCTAGATGCCCTTATGAATTAAATTGAAAATAGTAGAAGTTCTCATATTAATAAGTGATGAAAAGACGTACAAATGTATTTGGTAAACTCAAGTCTATCACAATGAAAATTCGTTATATCTATCCCTTTAGAAAGTGAAGCAAACATGATCATTAAATTTAAAGGTGTAAACAATGGACGAACCAGTGAAAATGACAAAACAAAATGACACCCCTTCTTAATGATGATAAAATTTACAAAGATAGATTAATATTATTGCTAATAGATATGATTGGTTTAAAGTTTCCAAGTAGTATAGTACATCCTTTTCCATATCAAGTCCAATCGTAGTATATATGAAAATTTTACTTTTTGTTGGTGAATTTAATAAATGTGCATATGTGTAAAGTATTTTTCAAATAGTTTTAATTAGTAAGTTTTTGTAAATAGATAATTTTTTATTTATTTTGTATTCAATTTGTCCCTAATTAATTAATATTAATTTCAGTTACGAACAAATTTTTCAAAAGACCCCTTACAAATAGGGATTCTAGCCCTAACTCTTTAAAGCATCCTCATTTAAAAGTCAATTTAGATGATCTTCAATTAAAATATGAGGATTGGTATGAAACGATTGTAATAGATTATATGTAAGAAGTACAAGACAATGATGTAATTTTTTGTTTGTCAAATTTACAAATATTTGTATCTTTTTCAATAATACAATAGTACTTTAAATATTTTACTCACACTCAAAATAATTTCTGGATCCGTCTCTGTATGTAAGGACCTCAGAAATATTAGAAAGCGTTGAAGTTTAAATTGTGGAAGTATCAAGGATTTTAGCCTATTATCCCGTTAAGACATGACGCAGTAGTATACTTAAAAATGAAAAACAGTACAAGTGATCACTTGTAAGATGGCAATGCCTAGGAAAATGAGTCACCACGCCGGCTTAAGGGAGAAAAGACCAGCATAACAATGGAAAGTATAAAGTATAAACTCATTTGTAGGCCACCTTTGATGAGACTTTTACGAACAAAAAGAATATAGCAAGTGTAGACATTACAAGTTAAAGATAGTGGGTGATGAAGTGTTGTCTCATGATTCATGAGCAATGATCGGGGCCAAGGGTAAATTATTTCTTATTTAGTTTGGAAGCATAAATTGTCGGCTTTGTCACATGGCTTGTCTCTCCTACTCTCGTGCTCTTATAAAGATAGCAACGAAATAATATATAAATGGAGATCATATCAGAATATATAATTTGAAGCTTCTTGTTTAGCTCCTCATCTTCGGATTCCTCATTTAATCATCATCATTCACCGTGCACAGTCATGTGGAGGTCGGTGATCGTTGTTAATATTAATTACCCTCCACCCCCAAAATATTCAGTCACCAACTGTTGATTAATGTTATTAATTTGAAGATATCACAAGTAATAGCAAATACAACAGGTATATAAGTTATATCAAGAAGATGTCACTTGGTCATGCATGCATATTTACAGTATTTGTCTTGTCTTCAAGGGAGGTCAAAGCAAGAAATCAACTTTGAATATTTTCTATTTATTTTATATATGTTATATCATAACAGAAAAAGGGGAATGAATTTTCTCTTATTCAATCCAGTAACATTATTTTAACTCACACCTAATGCTTTTCTCTAATAGAGTGATGATATCCACTTTTATTGTCATAGTTGAAATAGATAATCAACGGAAAGCTAAGTTGTATTTCACATTCTATTTCTGATGATACAATGCACATATATATATAGTACAATAACGAGAGATGTACTCAACAAGTAATGAATCAAGAAACATATCCTATCTTTCTGTTAACATTTGTTGCTATCTTATCTATTTGTTATAACGATATATCAGTAGCTATAGTTATCAAAAATCTCTTGAATTGTAGGAGTATACTAACATCCCCCTCAAGGGCAGCATCACGGGGCGCCAGACGAAGCTTATCACACAAGAATTGAAAACGAGCAATGGACAAAGGCTTAGTAAGCACATCAGCAATCTGGTCGTCAGTAGAGAGATGCTGCACTTGGAGTTGACGCTTGGCAACAAGATCTCGGACAAAGTGAAAATCGATTTCGATATGCTTCGTTCGAGCATGAAAAACAGGATTGTTGGACAGAAAAGTCGCTCCCAAATTGTCACACCAAAGGATTGGCGGGCTAGATAAACGAACACCAAGTTAAGAAAGCAAAGACTGTAACCAAACAAGCTCAGCAATGGCATTAGCAAGAGCTCGATAATCTGATTCTGTAGAGGATCGTGCGATAGTGTGTTGCTTTTTAGAAGACCAGCTAAACAAATTCCTACCAAGAAAAATAGCAAAACCACTAGTGCTCTTCCTATCGTCAAGACAACCAGCCCAGTCAACATCCGAGAAAGCTTCAAGAGTGTCATCGAAGGATTTGGTGATGTGCAAACCAGAAGTGAGAGTCCCTTGAATATACCTCAAAACTCGTTTTACTGCTCGCCAATGAACATCTGTAGGGAGCTCATAAACTGACACAACTTGTTGACAGCATGAGCAAGATCAGGCTTGGTAATGGTAGCATATTGCAAGGCACCTATAGTGCTACGGTATTGAGTAACATCACATAGTGAAACACCAACAGCTTGAGTCAAAAGAGGCTTTATTGGAAGAGGTGTGGACAAAGACTTACAGGAGTGCATATTGTTCTTATGCAACAAGTCACAGAGGTACTTAGTCTGAGATAAATGCAAGCCAGTGGAAGTGTGAGCAACTTCAATGCCTAAGAAATACGTCAAGGTACCAAGATCCATGAGAGAAAATTTTGTACCTAACGACGCCACAATGGAATCGATAAAGCAAGAATCGGAACCGGTAATAATGATATCATCTACATAAACGAGAATATAGATCAAGTGACGACCGCCGTGATAAATAAACAGAGATGGATCAGTCGTTGAACCTTTGAAACCAAGTTGAAGAAGAAATTGAGACAGACGATGAAACCAAGCTCTCAGAGCTTGTTTGAGGCCATAAAGAGCTTTAGCAAGTTTACAGACATAGGCAGGATGATCCTTACTCACAAAACCTTGAGGTTGGCTTGTAAAGACATCCTCTTCAAGATAACCATTAAGAAAGGCGTTGCTAATGTCAAGTTGCCTGAGAGACCATGACCTGGTCACAGCGAGTGAAAGAACGATGCGTATGTTTGAGGTTTAACAACCGGACTAAATGTCTCGGTGTAATCAACACCATATCCCTGGGAGAAGCCTTTTGCCACGAGACGGGCTTTATATCTATCCACAGACCCATCAAGCTTCCTCTTAATCTTGTAGACCCATTTATTTCCAATAATATTAACATCAGCAGGAGCTGGGACCAAAGTCCATGTTTAATTTTTATGAAGGGCAGCAATTTCAGTAGCCATAGCCTCCCTCCAAACAACATGTTGAGATGCCTTCGTTAAACTGGTGGGTTCAGAAAACACTAAATCAGAGGAAGAAACAACAACTGTAGCAACATTAGCCTCTTTAAACTTTTTTTTCGGGTGGGCTTGGAGCACCATTGGATGCATTCCTGTAGGAGGAGGATCAGAGAGAGCTAGTACGGGTGGTGAAGTAAACGCATGACCTTCATAAACCAAAGTAGAAGAGGAAGGCGTGGAGGAAGCAGGAGAAGAAGCAGACCGTGGCAGGACTGAAATGGTCGAGGGCTCTGGCATAGCTAGGGGAATAACAAGTGAAGACACAGGAGCTGCAACAACTGAGGGAGCAGGCGTAGAACGTCTGTATGGAAATGAGGATTCATCAAATGTCATATGACGAACAATATAGATACGGCCTGTAGTAGGATTCAAGAATTTGTAACCCAAATGGGCACCCGAATAACCAATGAAAACACATTCTGTACTACGAAACATAAACTTGTAATTATTATACAATCGAAGAAGAGGAAAAGTGGCACACCCAAATTCCCTAAGAAAGGCATAATCAGGAATGGTTTGAAACAACCTTTGATAAGGAGACTTATTATTCAAGCTAGGAGAAGGTAAACGATTAATAAGATAAGTAGCTGTCTCAAAAACAAAATCCCAATAGGAAAAAGGGACAGAACTGTGGGCAAGTAGAGTAAGAGCATTATCAATGATATGTCTAATCTTTCTCTCAAAAGTGCCATTCTGTTCTTGAGTGTGTGGACAAGCTAAGCGATGATGAATTCCTGTTTCTTGAAAATGGATGTGTAACCACCTATATTTGCCTCCCCAGTCAGATTGAAAAGCCTTAATTATGCAATTATATTGGCGTTGAACAAATTTCTCAAAGTTCAGAAAAACAGACTCAACATCACTCTTTTGTTTAATTGGGAAAAGCCAAGTGTATTTGCTGTAACCATCAATGAACAAGACCACATTTATTTCCACGACTAGAAAGAACTGGAGAAGGTCCCCAAACATCGGAATGAACCAAATCAAACAAATGAGCACTAGAGCTACCAGTGGAATATAGATTCAACCGTTTACTCTTGCCAAGTTGACAAGAGGAACACACACCTTTTTTTTTACCAGAAGAGCATGGGAGAGAAAATTGCTTGATGATTTTTGTCACAAGTTCATAGTGAGGATGTCCAAGCCAAGAATGCCAATGATCCAATGATGCCATCTCCGATAAAAAAACTTGTGGTAAAGAACCAACATTCCCAGCCAACGCATCCAAAGTGTAAAGAACCCCATCAGTCCTGCCTTCCATTAACTTCCTCCTAGATAGCGGATCCTTTACAAGGCACAAATAAGGATGAAACTCCATAAAAACCTCATTTTCTTTAGTAAATTTTTAAACAGATAATAACAATTGGGTTATATGAGGAACATGCAAAACATTAGACAAACGAAAGATTCGATCAGGAGAAGAGATAGTACTGGAACCAATGTGAGTGATATTTAAACCTGAACCATCACCAACGAGAAGTTGATCATTACCCTTGTAGTCATGAGCAACACTGGGATTGGTAATGTCAGGGGTGATATGATTTGTCGCTGCTGTATCAGGATGCCAAACTTGAGCATTAGTGAGCGTAGTCATATTGGTAGAAGGAACAACATGTTGCACATTCTGTCTATTGTTACGCACAAAATTAGCATTGAAACGATGGTGACAAGTATCAGCGGAATGGTTCCGATATCCACAAATCTGAAAAGGGCCATTATTCCTCCTGTAATTATTGTTATTTCAGCCTCCTTGATAATTGTTTTGACGTCCAAAATTATTGAAATTCTGACCAAAATTGTGAAAAAGCTATTGCCTATTTTGTTGTTGTGTTTGGTTACCAAAAGATCCACATTGTGTAACATTAGCCTCCATTACTGGATTTGGAGTGCTAGCAAGCAAAATCTCATGAGAAGTGAGCAAAGAGTGAAGTTCAAAGAAAGTGATGGGCTCCAGTCGAGTAGAGCACGTTGCCACTATGTTGTGATACTCCAAAGGCAGCTGGTGAAGAACAATAACATTAAATTCTGATGGAGCTAATGGTTTGCCCGCAGCTGCAAGTTCATCAACTAAAGACTTCATCTTGCATAGATACTGAGATATCGTGGATTATTTTTCTGACATTTTTGAAGTTGCATGAGCAGTTGGACTTGTCTGGAGTAAGAAACTAAACCAAAAGCTTTCTCCAGTGCTTGCCACACATTATAAGAAGTGTGTAATCCTACTATGTAGGGAAAATTTCTTCAGAAAGAGAAGACAAAAGCCAAGACAAAAGTGTTTGATCTCGTTGAAACCATTTATCAAAGGTTGGATTTGGAACAACTTCATTGGTAGTGGAATCAATTACCTCATGTGGAGGGGCTAACTCGTTGCCATTAATAAGACTAGTTAGCCTATGGCTATTGAGGAGCGACACAAACTGTGTACGCCATGCTAAATAATTATTTGGATTCAATTTAATGGAAAAACTATGGCTGGGTTGAGATAATACTGGTGTGGTGCCAGTAGACACAGTGGTTGAGATTAGCGCAGAAGAGGTGGTGGCCATTGCAAGGCTCTGATACCAAGTTGAAATAGATAATCAAGGGAAAGCTAAGTTGTATTTCACATTCTATTTATGATGATACAATACATATATATATAGTACAATAACGAGAGATGTACTCAACAAGTAATGAATCAAGAAACATATCCTATCTTTCTGTTAACAATTTTTGCTATCTTATCTATCTGTTATAACAATCTACCAGTAGCTATAGTTATCAAAAATCTCCTTAATTGTAGGAGTATACTAACAGTCATGCTCTATTAGACAAAATTAAAAAAAAGTAAAATAGAAATTATCTTTTAAAAAGATAGCTCAGAAAGTGCTTGGTCACGGTTATCTCTGTAAGACCAACTTATGTATTGAGCATTTACTTTTAAGAACTAATTTTTTGCAATGCATTATATGTCCCATAATAGGTCAACCTTCATATAATTCATATAATGATAGATATTCTAATATAATAGTTACAGGGCAAGTCAGTCTTTTTATGAGATAACCTCGTCTGTGAGCCCAAAGTTTTAACTTTTTATTGTGGTCCCTTCGTTAAATTTGTCTTTACTAATGACTAAATTGACTTTATTGAAATTCATAATATGATTAGCATTTTTCCAAAGGATCAAAGTAGTCAGTTATTAATAGAATTCCTTGTTGACTCTCTACAAAATATTTATTTAGACGGGGGCTTTCGTAAATATCGTAAGCTAACTCGGTGGTGACAAGTAACCAACTTGAAATGAATAGGGGGTATAATAATGCTATGAATGACCTAATATCAATTACTAGTGATAATATCAGCAAAAGAATGCTCTCTTATACTTCTAGACATTCTGAGCTCCATATAGTCTTGTACGATCCAAGGGGATCGATTTTAGCTCAACAAGTAAAAAGGACATATTCGAGGGAGTGAGACTGATCACCTCATGTTGGAGATCCCGTGGTCATCTTGTATTTTATAAAAATTGGATGAATGCAGGGGAAAGATAACGAATTTTGAACCCGAAAAGAGAGAATATAATTATTATGTTAATCCCCCTTATTAAAAAAAAGGAGGTGAACCAATAAAGATTTCTTTTTGGATTCATCCCTAGAGTTGGATTTACCATGTATTTTCACCCAACTAAGTCATTACTCCTTCTCACCACAGTAAACCATTTCCTATGTGCAATGTCTATTAGATAAAATAATTAAGGAATAATGAATTATTTAGTATCAATCTTTTTATTTTTCAATTAAGTTTAAAATATAATTGTATTATGACTAAGAGGGACCTTGACACATAATTCTGATTATTAATTGACAACCATCTTATTTTGATAGAAGGAACATTTACCTTATATTTAAAAAAGTTACAACTTAATTGAAATTTTTAAAAGTTTGGATAATAGTGTACAAAGTTTCAGAAAAAGTTTCTGCATTAAATCAATTGTTAACCGATTAACCATATATACATACTTAAACCATCACACTCTCATTATTAGTCAATTACCTTTTGGTAACTGGCGAGGCCAATATCTAAATTGATTTGGTCAGTTTAAGTGATTGGTTCTCGGAAAGGATCCTCTGTCTCCCTTCCTCTGGCCCTATTCTGACCTCCTTTTATCTGAGTCATCCACTCAAATAGAACCCACCTGAGTGGATAAATCAGATAAGAGAGAGTTAAAATAGGGCAGAATAAGGGGCTAAAAGATCTGGCCCCTTGGTTCTCTTGGTTTAGTCCATTGCAACTTCAATTTGTGGTTTTCAAAAGGAGTCTTGAGTATTAATATTAAATGCCCACGGCAAGAGAGCATTAAATGCCACAAATCTTATATATTCTGCTTCGTAAAGTACTGAGTTTACCGTTTATCTCTCCTGCGTAGGCTCCACTGTCAATTCTCATCACTTAAAATATTGAGTCTACCCTTTACTACTTTCTTGCGTGGGCTCCACTCCCAATGTTTTATTAGGTCGCATATGAATTCTCATTTGATAGTTGTTAGATAGAAATGGAAGGTTCCAAATTTTTGGCATCTCTCTTGCCGTGACCTTCAACTTCTATGTTTAAAAAGCTTTTGTGTTTATAAATTTTTTTGAAACATTTAGTTGTATTTTTCTCTCATTTTTATATTATCGTCAACATATAAATCTAAAATATTCAACTCAAAAATTAACAGCAAATTTTTTTTCAAGTTTAACTTCTAAATTTAGAGTGATAATTTAAAAACAAAATATCTAATTTTTTAATATATTTTTTGTTTATTAAATATTTGAATATCTAAGTGATAATTCATTGCAACACTTGTCATTCATCTACTTGCATTCCTTTTTCTTTTATTATTATAAATTCCTAAATTTATTATATTCTAAAAAATATTATTTATTTGTATTTAAGTGTCACAAAATTTACCTTTTTATTTTTTTATATTTATTTAACCTAACATAAAATTAAATTTATTTTAAATTTTAATAAAATATAATAAAAATTATTTGACAATTAAATAATACCGTAAATAGTTAATATGATATACTACATTTATCATTCTGTTAGGTCTCATTAAAGAAAATTTTTTATTACAAATCACTAATGTTAATTAAATTCAAAAACTACTAAAAATATTTGATTTAATAATTAAATAATAACGTAAATAGTTGATATCATTATTTAATATTTTGTTGAGGATTTGGACTTATAAATTTAATCACTTATATATGAATATTATATGTCTCAGACAAAGTAAAAAAATATCTGAACAAAATACTTTGTCTGAGACATATAAAATGTTCAATACGGTACTTTTACTGTTTTAAGCTTTCCTTCGGAGCAAAAGCAATTTTCGTGGTTTTCAATCTCTAAGGTAAGAAAATGTGAAATTTATGGATTTTTAGATGGGTTTTGATGTTAAAAGCTTAGAAACCTTATGGGTAAGGTTAGATGGGGTTGAATTCATGTCTTTCTTTCCTTAGGAATTCCAATTTAGCAATCTCTTATGCCTATGGGATATTTGTGCTTAATGAAGGTGAATTAAGGCAATTGGAGGAAGAAGCAAGGCCAATTGATCAATCCCAAAGTTAAAAGATTTCAGGTGGGTGGTTCCTTAATAATTGAGTTAATAGGTATATTACCGTTTTTATAATAAATGCGAATTAAGGTTTCTAATGACTTAGAATTTTTGTAGGAATTACTCTTAGTGATGTTTTGAACTTTTATGTGATGTTCTTTGATTATGAATTCATGTTGGAATGGTTTGTTTAATGATTTGTTAAGTGGAAAAGATAAGAACTTGTGATTTCGGAAAAAGATTTCCATTTTGGCAATTTATGTGAAAATGAATTTGTAAATGCCAGTTGAGGCAATTGGTTTCGAATTGTGTGAATTATGTGCTTTCTTTGGGTTTGGGGTGATCTCGTCAGAGTCAGGTGCACCTGTCTATCCATAGGCTTCTCCCGCCTGTCTGCTAGTGGCATCGGAGTTCCTTTCAATGACTCCAATCAGTCAAGGCTACACATGACCGCTTCACAGAAATGTGTAGTACGTTCCGTTTCAGATCCACCCGAACCACTTTGTTTGTGAATTTGTGATTTTCTAGGTTATTTTTCTGATATGTTAAGTTTGTAAATTGTTTGAAGTAATAAATTCTGTGAAAAGATTTGTAAAGTGAAATTGTGTTTATTAATGTGATATTGCTTTGAACATGAAAGAATGAATAACGATTTTTGCTTATATTCTCGTTTATTAAGTTATTACCCATGGAGCCGTCGAGCTCACCCCCCATTTCCCCTCCATAGCTGTCGAGCGAGAAACTGAGTCACTGCATCGGGATTGAGGCAACTCCGATGCATTTTGTTTTTGAAGTCGTGTTTTGAGAAATCAAAGCATTACCTTGTTCTTTGTACTTTCACTTTTGCTATTTTGGGATGTAATCAGGCTAAATGCCCTCAGAAGCTTTGTATTAACTTGTTTTCATGTAAATATAAGGGTTTTGAAGTTTAAATATACCTTGTATACGTTTTCAAAGAATGTATAATTGTATGGTTAAACTTGACAAAAGAAAGAGTAAAGTTGGATTATTTTATGTTTTGGAAACAAATAGAATTCTAGGAGCGTGCTACTGCCTTTGAAGTATATTTGGTTTGAGTTGTGTTATGGAAGTTGGAAGATTGAGTTTTTATGCAGGTTGTGAAGTTGGATTGAAGATTTGGCTAGTTACATTTTTAGGGGAGGTGCTGTCCAATTTTCTTAAAAACGAGCAGAACCTTCAACTGAAGTTTTGACCTTCTTAGAGCTTGAATTTAAGTGAGATGCCTTCTTGAAGAGTGTATTACTTGTTGAGAGCTTTCCAATGATATATAGTTTGTCACATTCGGACTTAAGATGAAAAAGTTATCAGGATTGAAAGGTTTCAGCTACTGTTGATGAGGGTGAGTTTTGTGCAGTACATTCGGGAGAGTTTTTCACCCACTTAGAGACTGATTTGATTTTTTCTTTCTTCATAGAAAATGTAGATTATCAATGAGGTATGATTTGCAATTATTGGAGTTAGGAATAAAAAGTTATGAGGTTGGGAAGGTTATAGTTACTGTTTATTGAGGTAAAGTTGCTGTTCCATTGGTGAAGATATAGGCAGTAGCTTTAGGTGCGTTTTTACCTCTCTTAATGACTGATTTAATTTTTTCACCCTTCATGGAGTTTGTAGATCCTCTCCTCATCTTTTCAATGAAGTAAAATGTGTCATTTTTTGACTTGTGTGCTAAAAGATATGAATTTTCAAATTCTTGGCATTGTGTAGGAAAATTTACATTTAGTAGCAGCAACTTTGAAGCAATTTATGACCCTCTTAATGGCTAAATTAGTTTTTAAATCCTTCTAGGAAGTTGTAGAG
>JANZLF010000002.1:20775772-20788519 GCA_026546835.1 Erythroxylum foetidum
ATAGGGTCCCATTAATATCATAAATTAATAATTATATAAACTTACACAAATATAACTAAGACAATTTAGTGAAATATAATTCTAGTGTTGTTTGTTTTTTCTTAAAATTTAAGTCTAGTTGGAGCTCATCTCTAACTTTTCTTATTGTATCCAAAATTTCTAGTGTTGTGTTCTTGAACTGCACCAAAAATTGTAAAGAGTTCTAAATGCGATAAGTGCTTCCCTATGCATAAATGGTTCCAAAGGTACTGTATTGTCTTCAATTTCATCATCAACATTATTTTCAAAGATAGTAGCCACAATTTTGTCTAAGCTCTGGACCTCTAAACATGTATCATTTTCACCCGAGTAATCTAATAGGCTATTGACATTCATATTATTGCGATAACTGAGATCATTAATCATGAGTTCAAGTTCATGTTTGTCGTTTTCATAAGTAGGTTCATCTAAATTCCTTGATACTTCATCCACTGAACGAATTTTGTAGTGTCAAAAACAATTTGTTATTTTCTCTTGTTGAACATTAACTGTTTAAGCTGAGACTACAAGATTGATAGTATCCAAAACATTAATCTTACCTAGATCAGATTGTCCCAACTCATAGCCTTCTAAAATCCTACGGTAAAATCTCCTACGATAGTGCATCTTGAAAGCTCTTATTATTCCAACATCACAAGGTTGATGTCATGTTGGGTGGCAAGAAGAACAACTCAACATTATGTAACCCTTCAATACATCTTGGATGTGTTGGACAATTATCTGCGACAAACAAAGTTCTTCTACCTTGCATTTTTTAATCAAACCAACGAATATATTCATCAAAGAGCACACTTGTCATCCAAGCTCTTTTGTTGGCACGGTAGTGACAATTCAAGCTATTCATGTTGACATTCTTGAAGCAACGTGGTTTTGCATATTTTCTAATAATCCATAAAGGGATTTTTTCAGAGCCATCCTCATTGTAACAAATAACAACTGTTAGCCTTTCTTTATCTTGTTTTCTTCCTTCAAGTTGCTTCGTAGTAAGAGAATGATCAGCTTGTAACCTGTAAAACAAACCAGTTTCATCCATATGAAAAACATCTTTCGTAGGGAACTTATCTATTTTTGCCCTTATAGACTCCAATTGCTTCTCTATGTCTTGTATATCAACCGAACCACTCTCTCCGAAACGACGAAATGACTTGATATCGTGTCGTAGCTTGAATTTCTCAAGCCAATCTTGAGAAAATTTGTGCTCAGAATCTTGTTGAGGATATAGAAATTTCATTATATCTCTTGCCTTGTCCAAAATTAGCTCTCCGATCATATTCACACAATCTTGATACTGGAGAAACCACTCATAAACAACTTTCCCATATCTGGAAATTCTGTTGGTTTGTGCCGCTTGATATCCCTTTCTTTTTCTAGGTTGACTGAAAGATACCCAGCCGATCGTTTGAGTGTATTTGAGATTGTACCTTGACTAACTTTCAAATGATACTTTTCTTCAATCCACAACTGCAAATCTTTTTTAGTGCATGTCAAATGATCTCTCTTGTACTCACATAATTCTTTGCATATTTGATCCATCATTGTTGATTTCGTGACATCTTTTAGATGAGGAGCCATTATTATGTGTGGTTTTAAGAAATTTTTTATCTTGTTTATAAAGTATTTTCTATCTCCATCATACGTACATATCTACATTGAATGTTTTTAGTAAAAATATAATGAATAATACTTAATTATTAAAAAACAATGAACATTATTTATTAGTTTTCATTAATATTATGTACAATGAATCTATGTTTTAGATTCATTCAATTAATATGAAAAATGAATTTTTCTAAGATACAATTCTTTTTGATGTAATCAAAATTTAACTTCAATCAATTACAAAATCTCTTTAAATTAATAAATATTAATTTATTAGTTAATTATTATCTCTATAAAATAATAAATATCATGATCCTAATAATATTAATTTATAGAGGTTTTATTGTATATGTTTCGTTCAATACTATAAAGTTTCTATCACAATTGTATATAATATCACCTATATCATTTAGTGATATGAACTAATACTCTCATCTCATCAAAAGGGTTTATTATAAACTTGTAATCCGCTTTTGATTTTGATTAGTTTCATCAAGTCGTCATCATCAATTTTCGTCAACATCTAAGAGGGTTCGTGGCTAGTTTGTGCTTCGCCACAAAAAAAAAGGGTTCTGATTACGGGCAAGTACTCAGATACCAATAATACAACCGATGTGTTTACATATCTGTCTTCTTTTCATTCATTCGAGGGCCAGCAAAGTAAAGAAGAGAGAGAGAGCGAGATTCCTCTCCAGCCAAAAAAAAGAACAACCTGCCCTGCTAGCTAATGATTGGTGTTTTCTTTTTTCTTCTTACCAATACATGCAAAAATACTTACCTTTCTTATCCATCACTCCACCCTCTTATGCCTGGAGAAGGAGGGAAGAATCAATTCGTATATGATGGACAATGTCGATAGAGATAATATGGTAGCCTTATAGGTAAATGTATTTAATTTCAACCAACTGAAAATTCCCGTGTGTAGGAGTAGGACTTGCCTCGATGCTAGTCCGTACGGGTAGCTCAGTTGATCATTGGGAAGGAAAGTGAGTCAGGACTTGCCTCGATGCTCTCTCCAGCATACAATACAAGTTAATGATAAGTTAAATGACAGTTTAGTTAGCAAAGTTTGCAATTAACACATTGCAAGTGGGGAAGTTATGGATACCAGAAGGCGTGTGCGTGTCATAGTCAGGTCACCCCTCGTGGCGTAGTTACCAAAAAGTAATGCTCCTCACAAGGCCTTGTATGGCAGACTCCAACCCTTCCATGTTCCCAAACATATACATGATAAATATATGTTCAAATTAATCCCTTTAGACTGAATGAATTAGATGAGGAAGGAAATTGGAAGCTTTTAAGTTTTGGAATTGAATGTAAATCTCTTACTCCATTTTTGAAGGACTAGACTAATTAATTTAGCATGTGCAGACTAATCTGAAAGTGTCCCTACCACTTCCCCACCACTATATAATCCACTACGCTCCTCCCCTTCCTTCTATCTCAACCTTAACTTCGTTCTTCACATCAACTCTTCCTCTTTCTGTAGTACGTAACTTGCTCTCTACTAACTTCTTGTCTATATGTTCTAAGCTCAAGTGCCCTTTTCCCTTCAATTGCTGAAGCCCCAATCGACCAACTAAACATGTGTACCTCCTCTAAGGCAAAAGACAGCACAGGTGGCGTTGAGATTCCTCCGGCAGCACCCTGCAGGATCAATGGCCGCCCTGTCCTTCAACCTATTCCAACCTTGGAAAGACGCAGTTCCTTAAAGAAACTATCAAACAAGTCTCCACCATCTCCACCACCATTACCACCACCTACTTTGTCACCAAAGTCCAGGTCCCCAAGACTGCCTGCTGTCAAGAGAGGAAGTGACTCTTCTAACACCTTAATGAATTCTAGTTCTGATAAAGTATCCCTCTCCATCCCAAGAACTAATAATAGTAATAACTATAATTCAAAGACTGCAACTTTGGACAGGAAGAAGTCTAAAAGCTTCAAGGAAAGCATTATTAGTACTGTTGGCAATAATGTTGGATTTGTTCTTTCTTCTTCCTCTTCTTCTATAGAAGCATCTTTGAGTTATTCTTCGTCTTTGATAATGGAATCCCCTGGAAGTATTGCTGCTGTAAGAAGAGAACAAATGGCACTTCAACACGCTCAGAGAAAGATGAAAATTGCTCACTATGGACGATCCAAGTCTGCCAAGTTTGAATCCAAGGTCGTCCCGATTGACACATCTTCAATTACGTCAACAGCCAAGCCCGAAGAGGAAGATCAGAGAAGATGCAGTTTTATTACATCAAATTCAGGTAACATTAAAGAACCCAAATTCCTTCAGCTCTATGATGTTCAAATATATCTATAAATTTTTAGGCAGAGAGAGAGAGAGAGAGAAACAGTACACGGGTGTGCAAACTGCAAAGTGAAGTAGCTTGAGGAAAATAAGATGGGCCAAAATTTAGTAGGGATTTTCTTGTATGTATTCCGAGACATGAGAGAGAAACTTTTGGCTTAACAGTTATCCATTTTCATGTGCACAGATCCCATCTATATTGTTTACCATGATGAAGAATGGGGAGCTCCTGTCCATGATGATAAGTAAGTCTCTGCGACTCTGCCTAACACAATGGTTTACACATGATTAGTACTAAATTATTCATGTGATAAACTTTTCATACTTCTGAACATATATTGCGCAGGATGTTGTTTGAATTGCTAGTTCTAAGTGGGGCTCAGGTTGGCTCAGATTGGACTTCCATTTTGAAGAAACGTCAAGATTTCAGGTGGGTTGTATCACTTTAAATCTAAAGGCTTTCAATGACTGCTGAAATTCAAGCTTAGATTCAAGATTGTTGGTCTCTTCTGCAGGAATGCATTTTCAGGGTTTGATGCAGAAACTGTGGCCAACATGACTGAAAAACAAATGATGTCAATCAGCACAGAATATGGAATTGATATGAGCAGAGTTCGAGGCGTCGTCGACAACTCTAACAGAATTCTCGAGGTAATCATTTCTAAACATCAAAATTCACTAATCTTTTCTTATTTTTTTAAATTTTCATTTAACATTTTAATATTCGATTAGGTTCAAACTGCAAAAGAACCTCTTTTTGTTTTGTTATTAGGCTAAAAAGAACCCTTTTTTAATATCAAAAAGATCGAGAAAAGATGCAAACAATGACTTGATTTTCCAAATTTATTATATCTGTTCCTTTCCTCTTATTTGAGAAAGATTGTTGACGACCAAGCTCCATACGGTTTCCTCTATTTGAATCCCAGCTTCACTGTTTGTGAAGTAGTAGCCAATTACGACTATATAAAATGTGCTCTTACGAAAGCTCGTAATTTCAGATCAAGAAAGAGTTTGGATCATTTGACAAATATGTATGGGCGTTTGTGAACAATAAGCCCATCTCCACACAGTACAAATTTGGACACAAGGTACCAGTGAAGACGTCAAAATCAGAAACAATAAGCAAAGACATGGTGAGGAGAGGCTTCAGGTTCGCAGGACCCACCGTGGTTCACTCATTCATGCAAGCTGCTGGCTTAACCAATGACCATCTCATCTCTTGCCACAGACATCTCCCGTGCACCTTGATGGCTGCTCGCCGTTCCACAAGGAACTAAATAGTAACAAACTAAAGACTAACATCAAAAAGGAGGAAACATAACAAAAGCAATAACTATGAAGCTTGTGACATGTTTATAGTGTTACTATTACAGATGGGGATGAAAGGTTTGTGACTTGGTGAGCAATTTCTTCTTTTTTTTCTTTTTTTCATTTGGTGGGCTCTTAACATAGTTTGCGTGTGAAGAAATATTATAGGTTAGTGTTAATAGAAAAGGGATTAAGGGATGAATATGGTGTTGTGGTGAAGGAGACAGAGAGCATGTGCAACTGAGGGCAAAAGGCATGTGGATGTTGTCAGATGCTGCTTTTATTCCATGTGATTATCACCTTTCACTTATATAATGCATTATTTGGAGGGTTTTGAGTTCCTTTAACTGGTGTTGTGTGTGAGAGAGAGATGCTTAGGAGGAGCTGGGTAGTAGGACCACATCCTACTGTTATGTCAGTTCTATAATTATTCCCAAATGCAGTCGTGTATCTGTCACTGCTTTTGGTATGGCAGTAGGTTTCTGGGTGTAAATGTAATGTATTTTCCAACCCTGCGAATGTTTCTACGGGGAGGGTGTGGAGGAATATTTATACTCCAACCCCGAAATGTATCTTTTGCTTTTCTTGTGATATTTCTGAGTGATGTTTGGAGACATTTTCCATGTGCTTTGATCACAAAGTTTGATATAATATACTTATCTATTCCTTTCTTCTACGTAGTTAAAAAGATGCTGAAGAAGTATCATCCCCATGTGCCAACTTTCTCTTTCAGATACCATCCAGCTCGGTGTACATTAACTTGACAACTTCTCTTCGCTGTACTGGAGAAAACAAAACCAAAATAAGGGTCGTTCTGATATACTGTATATATGAGTGAATGAATGCTTAAACTTTCTGTATTTTCAGAACGCTATATGAGTACAATCTCAGTCGTAGTCAGTAAGCTTTGAAGGTGCTAGCTAGTTGTAAGAAAATGAAGAGTAATTTTTAAGAAACTTTAGAATATAAATATTTTCAAAAGACTTTTTTTAAATTTTAGGAAATTAACTTTAAAATTTATACTTTTTTTTAGAAATTGAAGACAATTTATTTCAAAAGGTAATCAAGGTTGTAACTAACAGAAATGCTAATCACAGTATTATATGTATAGTAGAACTCAAGCTGCCAACAACACCACAAATAGGTAACTCTTAAAGCTTGTTAATTTCAAGTTCTTTATTATTATGTCATTGATTCCTTTCACCATGTCTTTACTTAGTAGATTTTCTCTGCTCCAATTGCTTGTCCTTGAACACCCTTTGATTACGTAATTTCTAGATCCAATAAATGGTGTAAGTAAACATAGTTGAAATTACTAAGAACTCTGCATATATTGAGGCTTCTTACGTTGCATATCGATATCACAATATTATTCCATCTGTAAGTGTTGCATTGGAGGTTGAACGTATCAAGCATTTGCCTGTAAATTATGGTAGTGAAGTAGCAATTAAAAAAACAAATGATCGACGGATTCATTTTTCTGGTGACAAAGCACACAAGTAGAGCATAAATTAACCACTTTGCTTAGCCTATCCTTGGTACTTAGTTTCCCGTGATAGCTAGCCAAAATATAAAAGTTATGAGAATTCTAGACTTATGACCTCCAAGAGAATAGACTTTGTCGGGTTTTGAATATCCGGAGAGAGAAACACTTAAAAAAGTTTTTATAACTATGCCTTATCTAATAATTATAGTGGTCTTCTTCCTCCTAGTTTGGTTGACATGCTATTAAGAATAGCTGAGAACATATAAAGTTTTGGGCATTCTAGGACCAATTGTTCTCATATGTAATCAAATTGACCTTAGCATTGTCTGGAATTATATTCATCATGTTGTACAGATCATTCACCAAGAGTAAAGGACAAAATCATGCTATTAGATCATACCAAAAGTAACAGAGATTACCATTTTCAATTTTGGTTTTGAAACAATCCCTAAATTTTCCTCTTAAATCTAGAATTTGCTTCAAAGTTCAAGATATTGATTGCTTGGCTTTGATTTTCCATAGGCATTGGCCTTTAAGGAAGGTTGAATTAACCTACTTTACCAGGAAAGACCACTTGTGAACTAATAAATTTCATAATTTCTTTTACAATAAAATTATATTAATAACTTTATATATTTTATGCCCAATTCATCTTTTAACTTATAGGCAGATACGTGAGCCCATTTCATTTTCGTTCCTGAGCATTTTCCTTCCTTTTCCTTCCATACATATTATCTCATCTAACACTTCTCCCCTTACCAAATACCAAAAAAAGGTTTCACAAACCTACCTTACTGAAAGAAAGTCGATGTCCTCGTCGACAACTAATGTGCTAAATCTGTCTAACATGTTTTTCCTTGGCTACTTATTCTTAAAGTTGATTAATCCATTACCTTTTTCTCTACAAAAGTCTAACAAAACATGTTGGGTGTACCAAAATGACATGTCATGCATGCCATTACATTAATATTTTGTAGTAACAACCCCTGCTACCAACTGTAAAAACTTCAATAGATGACAAACCTTTTTGTTATAGATGGAACAATCAATGATGGCATTAGAAGTCTATTTGCAGCCACTTATCACCATGAAAGGGAAGTTTATATTAGCCACTCCTCATCATATTTACTTGTAAAAGGTCCTAAATGTCCCACTTCTGGGTGCCTTTTCTACCACCAATGAATTGTCAATAGTTATTTCACTATTGTCCTCCTCCTTGCACATTGATGGTTTCAACTTCATTTTCCTTGGATATTCTCTTGCATAATGCAATCCACTATGTAAAAAGTAAATGACCTATTGTTGAGTAAAATTTTAAGAGGATTGCACGTTTCTAACTTTCTTATTTTTCCCAACGAAACTTTCTCCAACAGTTGTTCCATTCCCATTACTGTTGGAAACTTGATTTGTCTTTATTTTATAGTAAATCCACCAACTGATCAGCAACAATAATAGCACTTGAGAGGTCTTAAATGCCTTGCATTTGTAGTTTACTTTGTGCCCAAGACTGAACTCTCGCTAGGAAGTTAGATAGCTCGTCAGAGCTAAATACCTTGACATAATTTCAAACTATTCCATCATGCCATAATTTTCTCAAGGCTTGCCTCATTATCCAAGAGGTGTTGCTAGGCAAGAATTGGTTTTTTAGTTCCTACACTAGCCCATTCCATGCATCAAGTCATAGACGACCTATATTTAGATCATTATACACCACTATAACTTGGCATCACTAAGTAAATACGAGCCAACGTCACTTTATCTCCTTCCAACACCCTTATTGCAAGAAAATATTGCTTCAAGTCCCATACAAAGTTCTCTAACATCTTAGCATCTCCAACAACATCAAAATGCTTTGGTTTTAGGACTTTAAGCATTGCCAAACTCCCTCCATTGTGTTAGACATATTGGTGTGAAGAATTGCCAATGCGTCTTCTATAACCGACACTCTCCTATTTGTCTCTCCTGAAATGTCATCTAATCATTTATGGATGTGTTCTAATGGCTCAGTTATTGAATCCAATCAAGCAGCCATGGTGAAACCCTTTTTGGCTTGGTCAAATAATTTGCTCCAATCGAGCCATCCTTTCCCTCAATTGGTCCATATTTTTGCTCACTATTTATCTCTTACATTCTGTTGTACACCTTGCTCTGATAACAACTGTCATGGGGTTTTTTTAGGGTAGACAGATGCCTTCAAATTGCTTTTGTCGCAACTTAGTCCCTCAACTAAGTTCTCAGTGAAATTTCACTAAACAACTTAAGTGCACGTCACTTAATCAATTTGTTAAACAACTTCTAGACACTCCTTTGAAGCACTTCGTCAAAAAGGTGTCAAGCCCTTCAATCTCCACTCTTTAGAGGCTTGGAAAACTCTCTTTAAGCAGTTAACCTATTGGAATAAGGTTTGGAAATGCATAAACACAGACACAACCAAATTTGGACAATTAAACATGTAAAAGTCTCACTTTAATATTTAAGACATTTCATCTTACAAGTCTACGCATTTGGTTTGCTAGTGTTTTTAGAAAGTAAACAACAAAGAATCAGATGATATATATGAAACAAATTTTTATTGATGTCTCATAAAAAGATTACACAGAATGAGGGCTAAAAGAGGCAAAATCTACCATACTTTCCAACCTACAACACTCACATGTATATACGTAACATATGTGGATAAGTTCCAGCAGTTTTTGAGCAACCATCTTATCTTTTCATGCTAACTTATCCTAATTTCGAATTTGTAAATGTTTCAAACATTATGACTTATTTAAACATTCAAATTAGGACATATAACCTACATTTAACTTAACTGACAAATCAACATAATAGAATGTAACCGCCATTCCATAACTTCCATTTTGTAACTATCATGACCAGAAGTTGAGTGGTCTTTATCTTATCTCGAACCCAAATTTCCAGCTATTATGATTCATGTTCATTTCAATTCTAAATGTGTTTGTATTTTTCCAAAATGGGTAGCTTGTATACTTTCCAACCTTTTAGTGAATTAGCAATTTTTTAGTCAACTTTGTTGCATCAACTTCTTATCAAAACATGCTACCATCATGCAACCAAATTTGTGCAACATTGATGTTTACAAAACACCAAAAATAAGGTCTCACATTTACTATGAAACCTGAATTGGTTTAATATGGAAATGTTTATGACAATCAACGTAATTAAGACTTCTATAAAAATAACAAAGAGATAAACGGAAATAGGATCTACCTTTCTAGGTCCCTTGACTCCTTTAACAGATATTGTTGGCTCCTTATTTATAATCATGTTATACATAAGAGTTTTTATGCATTGATTTAATCCAATTGATAAACTTGCAAGAAAAAGCCCTAAACTTTCATAATATTGAGTATGGAGGACCAATTCATGGTACCAAGTTACAGGTGACTATTTTCAAGGCATAACTCATTATCCCTCTCCTTTTACAGTAATTTTTAAACAGATCTTGAGTTATAAGGATGTTTTCACTTATGTTTCACCCTGGAATGAAGGCCTAGTTGTTTAGGAAAGAGAAAAACTACCTTTTATTAACCAAGCATCTATCTAACTTTTCCCTTAACATTGATTTGCCTAATTGATTATTGCATCGTGTAAAAAAAATGAACATTGAATCTTGTATCAATGAGGTTTGTTTTATTAATATACTTCGTGAAGTCATTATAAGGATTAATCTTCCACTTCTTGAATAAGTAGTAATTGGGTAGAGGGGTTTGAGTTTAGGTGATCAAGATCTTCCTAAAGTTTCTTCCTTGTTAAACCTGACTTGGTAACATACACTAATGTAATATTGAGTCTTATATTTAGTCGAGTTATCGTTAACTGACAATATAAGAATTGATCTAAGCAATAAGTTTGGTAGATAACAATTTTTTTTGGATTAAAAAAGCAATAAGTTTGGTAGAGAGCAATCTTGTTTAGATTAAAAAAGCAACAATTCTTCAATTAAATTAGGATCCATGGTTGTTTATAATTATCCATCCCTTACGTACAAATTATAATCCCTCTTTGTCATGACTTTTATTTTGGTTTTTAATAGATTAACAATTTTTTTTTGTATTATAGATAATCCTAAAGAATTTGCTACTTTTTGGCATTATTTAACCTTTTCATGTTCCAAGCAATTAAAGAAATTGGTTGAAAATAAAAAGAGCTACCTAGGTTTTCTTGGGTTTCCTCTTTAGATTCTTTCTAGCATTAGTAGTTTTCCCTCCAAATGCTTCTACTGTCCTATAACAAAATTTGTTTTTTTAGATAATCCTAAAGAATTTGTTACTTTTTGGCATTATTTAACCCTTTCATGTTCCAAACAATTAAGGACATTAGTAGGAAATAAAATAGCTATCCAGGTTTTTCTTCTTAGGCTTCCTCCCTGGATTCTTTTTAGCATTATTAGTTTCCCATCCAAATGTTACTATAATCCCCTAAAGTGTTATAGAAACAACATTTCCAGGGTTAGATCTTACATCTTCTTAGTTTTGAACATGAGAGATTGGAGATTCATACTCATTTCTCTCCATAGTTATGGTTGAACATTTTGTTTTCACATTTAAGAATAAAGCTAGGCTATCATCCTTTTTTTGTTAAAGCTAGATCCTCGCTCTAAAGTGTCTCCTATTTATGATGCTTAGGAAATTTTTTAAATAAAGCATCTTCTCTAGTGTTGTTTTCCTCCTTTATCGTCAGCATAGTACCATATCTAAATAATTTTCCTATAAGCTTCCATTGATTCTTTTTTATAAGAGGTGGATGGCTTCCATTATAGTTTAACTGGATTTTAGATTCTATCATATTTCTATCTTCATCCATCTTCACCAAAATTTAACACCTCTAAGAGCTCCTTTCCCACTTTGAGTTCTATACAAATACATGAATATCTAATTCTCTTCGTTCCTATCATATATTCATCTAGGTATATAGACTTACCGGTTGAGCTAGCTAGATAGCTTAATCGAATGTTGTCCAATATTTGAGTCGTATGTTATGAACATTACTCCATATAGGAATGTGTTTATGTTTAATGTTTTAAAGATTCATATTAGGTCACCATTTCCAAATAAAAATTGGCTCACCATGATCATGTTATATTCAAAGTTAACTGTAAACAAAAACATGGCAACTTCATTTATAAAAACCTCCAATAACCTTGATTTTTTAAAAATGAATAGAAAGCCCAACTTTACATTAGTGGGAAGGGAGGACTTTTTAAATTAAATAGCAGATTAATATGAATTGCCACTTCACTACTCTAGCCTATATAACTTTTATTGGTGTTGAAACTAGGTAATTGGTTCTAGATGGCGTGAATATCAGGTTGTCAAAAAGCATAATTAACACTATATTGAATTAGTTAGAGTAGTAGCTTTAGGATTACTATTGTCTTTATCCAACTAATCTTTTAGATCTGAAATAAAACTGGGTTGGAAGGTGATTAGAGAAGGTGCTTGAATGCAGATATAAAGTGGAAATGAAAGAAGAAGGTTTTGAAAAGGAAGTAGAAAAGAGGTGAAGAAAAGAGACATCTAGGACCTGAGTGGAGGAGGAATTAGGTAGATGAAAACCCATACGATAATTTTCCAAATTTATGGATTTTTCCTAATCAACTAAGAAGCCTGTTTAAGTATAAGGTGGGAGGAACCAAAATTTGTTACCTAAATAGGAAAAATTAAAAAGTAGCTAACTCAACATAAAGGGGAAAAGGAGAATTTGTTAGAGAGAGGACTTTTATATAAGATGAAAGTTTCTTTTCAAAATTTATAATAACATTTGATGTTTTCTTTTTTTTTTGTATTGAAATGAGCATTTCTACTTTTTATTAATAAAAATTTTCCTTTTATTATTTTTATATACTTGTTTATAAACTTTTATTAGTTTATGATAAAAGAGGAAATATTAATAAAATTAGAAAGACTTTTTGTAATATCCCGTTACCTAGGTGACGGGTATATCTGTAATTTGGATCAGGTTAAGATTGAGTACAGGCTAATGTGAATTGTGC
>JANZLF010000002.1:20803226-20814044 GCA_026546835.1 Erythroxylum foetidum
TATAAATGTATATGCCACTGAGCTTCGCAGCTCACCCTATTATCTCCCACTCCTCAGGTGCAGAGCGGGACGATCGTTGATCTTGCAAGGCATCGAAAACTTCAAGATAGTTAGGCTGCTTTGTATTAAGTTAGTATTTGGTTGGCCCTCCAAGCATATCATCATTGAGCATATTCATGAACTTTTGAAATCAAACTTTCTCATGTATTTGGATTTAGACTTCGATATGTATTGTGTTATGTAAGAATGCTTGTTGAATTTCTTCGAATTGTAATTGCATGAAGCCCCTTGGTTTTTGGGGTGTTTAATTAGAACGATTGTGTGTATGTTATTATGTATGTGAAACTGCATGTGTGAATCGAAATCATGTATGGATGTTGGGATCGGGTCCGATAGGTTTGGGAGCTCGTCGCTGGCGCAGCCCGAGGGGCCACCTCAGGAATAAGGAATCGGGACCCGGGCCCAATATTTATTCTTCCCGTCCCAAAATCTCTTATTCATCAAAACACCGTAGTAACTATTGAATCTATCCACATTTCTCATTTCCTTCTTTACTCTTATCTATCATTTCTTGTTTGAAAATTTCTTCATTCATTTGGTTCTAATTTCTTACGAAAAGTTCAGGGTCCACAGAAAATGTAGTTAAGATGAATTGAATAGAAATAGAGTAGAAAGAGTAGAAATGAATTTAAAGTGTTGGAATTAGTGAAACAAGATAAGTTAGAGAAGTTGGTTTAGAATAAAAGAAAGAAAAGAGAAAAGGGGCTAAAAATGTGGTATGAAACTTCCATGATTACATTGTATTGATCCAGGTTTAATTAGACAAAGTTGTCTTCTTGAAAGTTGTATTTTATTTTTCTAGCTTTCCATTGATATAAAGTACGAAGTTTTTTGATATCAAAGCTGAGAGATATGATCATTATAAGTTAGTGATGTTGTATGATCATTATAAGTTAGTGTGGCTGCATGGGATGTATAGACGAGATAGTTATATTACTTTGAAATTTTGACCCTTTTAGAGGCAAAAAAATTCTTTGAGGTCTGCATAAAAGTTGTAGATCTTTCTTTTAAATTTTTAATGATATAAAGTTTGAAATTTTTGAATGTCTATATAGAAAGTTATAGAGGTTTAAAGTAAGGGAGTGTGACTGTAAAGTCGCGATCGCGCGCCAACCAACTTAGAGGTTGGAGGCTAACGCAACATCCTTCGGTATTTTGACTATATCTCCTTCGTCCGACCTCCAAATGACATGAGACTTGAACTATTGGACTGACAACACACCAATCTACATTTATCTTAGCCTTCTGAAATCATTTGGGAGAGATAGGGTAAAAAATGTGGAACAGGTCTGGTTGAGTGTGCATAGGCATGAGTCACCTGTGACTTTTCTTTCCTCACACCCATGACTTTTCTTCCTCATGCCCGCTAGTGTTTATTGGTTTTATTTGTCACATCATGACACAGTGTTCTCTGATAGTATATGCACCTGATAGCAGCTTGCAAATTGAGCAGTCTTGCTCCTTTTGATAATAATTTCTTTTCTAGACCTCCAAATGATTCTTGAACTAATAGGTTCCTAACACATTATTCGAGCTATCCATGAAAATTGATAGCATTCTGAATTGATTTGAAAAAGATTGATTGATGGAAAGTAAGGGAATTCGTTGAAATAGTATGAACTAGTATGAATTCACTGAACATGCTTGGGTATTTCAGTTTTATCTTATTCTATAATCATCCAAATTGGATGATTTTTAATTTGGAATAAAATAGAGACATAAGGCTATAAATTGTATGAAGAGATCGAACTTTAATTCTATCCCTAGAAATCCAGATTTTGAATTAAAGTTGGTTTCAAAATGTTGTTTTAGCTTATGAATAGCCCAAAATATTTGGGTCATAACTTTCAGAATTCTAAACCAAATTAAATGATTTTGGTGTTATTAGAAACTTAAGAGATATGAGAACAACTTTCAAGGAGAAAATATTGTCAAATTACTTCATTTTCATGGTCAAGTTAATCATGCATTGTAGAGCCGAGCGTGTGTTTCAAGAAAAAACTTGAATTTGACCAAATAAGTGATGAATTATGACTTTAATGGTTTTATTGAGGTATAAATCATACTTATGTGAGATTGGAAATATTAATGTTTACATGACAAGGATAATAGAGTGATACCCGAGATTGTCATAACATGTATTGTACGTATTGCATATACATACATTTGCATTATTAAACACTTATAATTATGCAAATTGTGATATATGTGCATGTTATTTGATATAGAGGAGCAATAGGAACGTCAACTTCCAAACGTTGCCAGAACTTCCAGGAATTAGCTTCAGGAGTGACTTGTGAGTAACCTAGACGGTCTCACTCAATAAATTGTTTGTTTGATATTATGTTTGAATTATGAATGAGTGTGATTTGATTGTGTTGATTCTAGACAATGAAGGTCCGATGATTGTGATATATGAATGAGATATTGAAGTGCTATTTGTATGTGAATGTAACAAACTAAATGTTTCATGACATGATTTCTTATAAGAGATGCATTCCATACATGAATGCATAATCAGATAATGAGAGTTGTGACTTGAGTAGCCACCAAAATCGAGCTTAAAGCTCCAAATGTGATTAAGAGCCAAGGCTCATTATGTAAAATGAGCCCTGTATCTCTAACGGATAAGGGACAGTATAAATGATCCCGGTATTCATAATGGATATGGGATAGTTTAGGTACTCGATCATAACAACGTAATAATTAAAAAAGAGTCACAAGAACATTCATTGCATTTTATTAAGCATATTGGATTGACTGAAATGCTAATTTGTCTACTCTTAAGTGAGAATGTGATATGTAATGAGTTCTGCAAAGTTGTGAAATATATGTTATATGTATGATGTGTTGCATGAATTGAGTGAACCATCGATGATGGTTACCTCACTGAGTTCGTAAAATTTACCAAAATTGCAACGTTGATTTTTCAGGACCAAGAGACGATCTTAGCTACTGAGAGGCGCGATAAGCAGTTAGCCTTGTACTTTTGGGAACAAGAAGAAATGGATCAAAGGTCGGTCAGCAAGGTTTAGATAAATTAGATAGATTTTTGTGTATTTCATCTTTCATGTATCATCTTTTGTATTAGGATATGATGATGTATACTTTTGGATGATCTAGAAAAACTACCAATGTATACATTCGGTTTTTAAGAAATGAAAGGAGGAAATTGTTTTAAATTATTGTGTTTTTCTATATAATTTTTTGAGAAAAAAATAATAATGCCATGTTAAGTGAATGTTGTAATTGGTCGTAGCATGTCGTTATCATAGGTTATATATTGGAATGACCTAAGGGTGTTTCAGTATGTACCCTAGGGTAAGGGGGTGTTATAATTCATGACAAAATGTTTGTCTTTGCATTAAAAGGCTAGAATGGCATTCCAACCAAGTTAATTAATAAAACGTGACCTAAATGAGTAATCAGGGGATACTTATGACAAGGTGTTTGCCTTCATGTCAAAAGAATAGGCTAACGTTAAAGAAAATAAAAATGTGGTGTTTTAGTAAATAAATCCTTTTGATCTTTGAAATAGAAAAAAATTTGCATGAAGGGTCACTTAGTGATAGATACAATTTTGGTTGATTACTAATTATCAATGTATCTACACAGGTACTTTTGGTGAATGAATATGATGTTAATGTCTTGATTAATATGTATATCCAATCCAAAGTGATTTATCATAAATTGCATAGATTAATATGTTGGAACAACTTGAATGATTGTTGTTTTAAATTGGTCTCATCAAATTAGATGTCACTGTATCATTAGTGCCTTGTGGCATGAATGTATGTGATATTGTTTGGTTTGTTTGATTTTGTGTTATGTTTTTGTTTTGCTTGAGGATTAGCAAAATTTTAAGTGTGGGGATGTTAATAGGTGTAAATTATACTATGTTTTCATATATGTTTAAGTGTCCTTTTGAATATTCAGCATCAAAGAGCTAGACACCTTTACATAATTTCAAATTGTTCCGTTATGCCGTAACTTTCTCAAGGCTTCCCTCATTATCCAAGAGGTGTTACAAGGCAAGAATTGGTTTTTTAGTTCCTGCACTAGCACATTCTATGCATCAAGTCATGGATGACCAATATCTAGATCATTATACACCACTATAACTTGGCATCACTAACTAAGTAAATATGAGCCATAATCACTTTATCTCCTTCCAACACCCTTATCGTATAAAAATATTGCTCTAAGTCCCGTACGAAGTTCTCTAACATCTTAACATCTCCAAAAATATCAAAATGCTTTGATTTCAGGACTTTAAGCCTTGTCAAACTCCCTCCGTTGTGTTAGACATATTGGTGCGAAGAAGTGCCAATGCATCTTCCATAACTGACACTCTCCTATTTGTCTCTCCTAAAATGTCATCTAATCATTTTTGGATGTGTTCTAATGGCTCAGTTATTGAATCCAATCAAGCAACCATGGTGAATCCCTTTTTTGCTGGAATTCGTCAAAGAATTTGCTCCAACCGAGCCATCCTTTCCCTCAATTGGTCCATATTTCTGCTCACTATTTATCTCTTACATTCTCTTGTACACCTTGCTCTGATAGCAACTATCATGGGGTTTTTTTAGGCTAGAAAGATGCCTTTAAATTTCTCTTGTCGCAACTTAGTCCCTCAACTAAGTTCTCAGTGAAATTTCACTAAACAACTTAAGTGCACGTCACTTAATCAATTTGTTAAACAACTTCTATACACTCCTTTAAAGCACTTCTTCAAAATGGTGTTAAGCCCTTCAATCTACACTCTTTAGAGGCTTGGAAAACTCTCTTTAAATGGTTAACGTGTTGGAATAAGGTTTGGAAATGCATAAGCACAAACACAACCAAATTTGGACAATTAAACATGTAAAAGTCTCACTTCAATATTTAAGAGATTTCATCTTACAAGTTTTATGCCTTCGGTTTTCTAGTGTTTTTAGAAAGTAAACAACAAGGAATCAAATCATATATATGAAAAAAAAATTATTGATGTCTCATAAAAAAGTTTACACATAATGAGGGCTAAAAAGAGGTAAAAATCTACCATATTTTCCAGCCTATAACACGCATATATATAAGCAACAGATTTGGATAAGTTCTAGTAGTTTTTAACCAACCATCTTATCTTTTGATGCTAACTTAGCCTAATTTTGAATTTGTAGATGTTTGAAATATTATGACTTATTTAAACATTCAAATTAGGACAAATAACCTATATTTAACTTAACTGACAAAGCGACATAACAGAATGTAACCGCCATTCCATAACTTCCATTTTGTAACTATCATGACCAGAAGCGGAAGTGGTCTTTATCTTATCTTGAACTCAAATTTCTAGCTATTATGATTCTATGATCATTTCAATTCTGAATGCAACTGTATTTTGCCAAAATGGACAGCTCGCATACTTTCCAACTTTTTAATGACTTAGCAATTTTTTGTCAACTTTGTTGCATCAACTTCTTATCAAAACATGCCACCATCATGCTACCAAAAATAAGGTCTCACATTTACTATGATACCTGATTTGGTTTAAGTTGGCAATGTTTATGACAATCAATCTAATGAAAACTTTTATAAAAATAACAAAGAGATAAAGGGAAAGAGGATCTACCTTTCTAGGTCCCTTGACTCCTTTAACAGATATTGTTGGCTCCTTATTTACAATAATGTTATACGTAAGAGTTTTTAGCATTGATTTAATCCAATTGATAAACTTGTCAAAAAAAGCCCTAAACTTTCATAATATTGAGTATGGAGGACCAATTCGTGGTACCAAGTTATAGATGTCTATTTTCAAGGCATAACTCATTATTGCTCTCCTTTTACAATAATTTTAAATAGATCTTGAGCTATGAGGATGTTTTCACTTATGTTTCACCCTAGAATGAAGGCCTAGTTGTTTAGGAAAGAGAAAGCTACCTTTTATTAACAAAGCATCTATCTAACTTTTCCCTTAACATCGATTTGCCTAATTGATTATTACACCGTGTAAAAAAATGAACATTGAATCTTGTATCAATGAGGTTTGTTTTATTAATATACTTAGTGAAGTCATTATAAAAATTAATCTTCCACTTCCTGACCTAGTAAAGTGTATCTAAAGTGACTAAGTAGCAGTCAATGCGTAATGCGGTTTGAGTTTAGGTTATCAAGATCTTCCTAAAGTTTCTTCCTTATTAAACCTTGGTAACACACTAATGTAATAATGAGTCTTATATTTAGTCAAGTTATTGTTAATTGAAAATATAAGAATTGGTCTAAGTAATAAGTTTGGTAGAGAACAACTTCGTCTGGATTAAAAAAGCAATAAGTTTAGTATGGAGCAATCTTGTTTGGATTAAAAAAGCGACAATTCTTCCATTAAAGTAGGATCCATGGTTGTTTATAATTGTCTATCCCTTACTTACAAATTATAATCCCTCTTTGTCACGACTTTTATTTTGGCCCCCTAATATAATAACAAAATTTTGGTTTTTTTGTATTATAGATAATCCTAAAGAATTTGCTACTTTTTGGCATTATTTAACCCTTTCATGTTCCAAACAATTAAGGACATTGGTTGAAAATAAAAAGAGCTGCCTAGGTTTTACTTCTTGGGTTTCCTCCTTTAATTCTTTTTAGCATTAGTAGTTTTCCCTCCAAATGCTACTACTGTCCCATAACAAAATTTGTTTTTTTTTTGTATAATAGATAATCCAAAAGAATTTGTTACTTTTTGGCATTATTTAACCCTTTCATGTTCTAAGCAATTAAAGACATTGCTAGGAAATAAAAGAGCTATCCAGGTTTTCTTCTTGGGTTTCCTCCCTAGATTCTTTTTAGCATTATTAGTTTCCCCTCCAAATGTTACTATAGTCCCCTAAAGTGTTATCGAAACAACATTGCTAGGGTTAGATCTTACATCTTCTTAGTTTTGAACATGTGTACTCTTTGAGGCTTTAGGAGCAATTGGAGATTCATACTCATTTAAGCATGAAGCTAGGCTATTCCTTTTTTGTTAAAACTAGATCCTCGCTCTAAAGTGTCTCCTATTTATGATGCTTGGGATTTTTTTTAATAAAGTATCTTCTCTAGTGTTTTCCTCCTTTATCGTTAGCATAGTACCATATCTAGATCATTTTCCTATAAGCTTTCATTGATTCCTTTTTTATAAAAGATGGATGACTTCCATTATAGCTTAATTGGATTTTAAATTCTATCATATTTCTATCTTCATCCAACTTCACCAAAATTTAACACCTCTAGGAGCTCCTTTCCCACTTTAAATTCTATACAAATACACAAATATCTAATTCTCTTTGTTCGTGTCATATATTCATCTAGGCATATCGACTCACCAGTTGAGCTGGCTAGATAGCTTAATCCAATGCTGTCCAATATTTGAGTCATATGTTATGAAAATTAATCCATATAGGAATTTGTTTATATTTAATGTTTTAAAGATTCATATTAGGCCACCATTTCTAAATAAAAATTGGCTTCTTATTTATGTGTCAGTGGCTTGATTCCAGCACCATGATCATGTTATATTCAAAGTTAACTCTAAACAAAAACATGGCATCTTCATTTATAAGAACCTCCAATAACCTTGATTTTTTTAAAGAATAGAAAGCCCAACTTTACATTAGTGGGAAGGGAGGACTTTTTTTATTAAATAGTTGATTAATATGAATTGTCACTTCACTACTCTAGCCTATAAAACTTTTATTGTTGTTGAAAATAGGTTATTGGTTCTAGATGGCGTTAATATTAGCTTGTCAAAAAGCATAATTAACACTATATTGGCTTAGTTAGAGTAGTAGCTTTAGGATTACTATTGTCTTTATCCAACTAATAATTTAGATCTAAAATAGAAGCTAGGTTGGAAGATGTATTTGTTGGGCCTCGTTTTTAGAGCCCAAATATTCGGAGACAAAATGGAGCCCGTCCTCCCACAAGGGTGGCGTGCCCATGACAATCGAACAACGAACAATTTAAAATTTGAGAATTCACAATCAAAAACCCAACTTCATTAATGAATCTAAATAAAGTTTATTACAAAATACAAAATACAAAAATACTAAATACACATGATACAATTGAATGCTTACGCTTAAGATGATTCTAAATTACAAAATTTCCTGAACTAACTTCATTACAAAAGTCTTTAACTGTCTTGGAGTTTCAATGCCTTGCAAGGATCGCTAATCTTCTCTTTTTGCACCTGAGGAGGGAAGCATGGGGTGAGCTATACAGCTTAGTGGCTAATATATTTATAACCATTAGTGATTGACCAAAGTCAAGCATATGTATGTATATATATATCTAGCAATTCTAACATTCATACTTTATTCAGCAATTTAAGCATTCGATCAATTTAACTTAGACTTATGACACACAGCATAAACTTCAACCATTAAACATGACATTTAATTATGCACCATTCTTGATCATCTAAAGATGCAATGCACAATAAATGGCTTGAGTGTTCTGTGAACAAAACAGAGAAACCAAAGTTTACTTCGTGAACAAAACGAGTCCACCATTTGGATCTCGTAGGTTATAAACGGGCAGCCGAAAGAAAGCTTTACGTCGATATGCACGTGACTACGAAACGATTCCTCTCTTGCCCCAAACAAAGCACATAATCAATGCTCAAAATCATTTTATCAAAATGAAATACTTGCATACTTTTCATGCTCTTTCTTCTTTCCATTCAAATTAAAATAGCACGATACAATTCAATGGCATAAAATTGATCAAAATCACAATTTAAATATATATCAACATATCATGCTTCTTTAACGGTATAACATAATCAAAATTATCATGTATTTTCATCAAGTCAATTTCAAACAATTTAACACATATCTACATATGGGTAAGAATTTTCCTAATCACACAATAACTATAAATACATTACCCACCTCATTTCTTTGCTAAGATCCAAGTCAAGGTTGTCTTTCTCCTTGCTATTAGGTAGGATTTTCTTGGTTCCCTTCATTCTTCACTAGAGGGATCTTTAGCTCAAAAGGAAACTCTTCTCTTCCTCTACCTTTTTCTCTTTTTAAACAACCCTAAAATCTCTCTTGAAGACTAAGAGAATTTAAACCTTATCTTGTTTTTCTCTTCTTTCTCTCTTTCTTTTCTTAAATAGCCAAACAACATTTCTTCTTCTAATTATGTCCTTAATAATGAAGAAATGTCCCAATTACCCTTCCATTTATACCTTGTGTCTTTTTATGCTAAAGTATCTTGCCAACAATATCTTTGAACATTCTGACATAACTTTTACTTCTAGAAGAATCTTCTCTATTTTCTTACGTTTCTAAAGACATCAAAATCAATCAATTCGGTTTAGAACTCTATAAGTATTGCCCTAAATATTTTCGGACAGTTCTTATATTGAAACAATACACTATACTTAAATTCCTCCCTTTCATACTTTTCCAACCTATACCCTTACCTCAGTTCACTTCATCTTTCTCAAATCAATACTAGATGCTATCAAATTCTATGGAGGGGCATAATATGTTAAGAAACTATTGGTTTAAGTATCACTTCATTTGGAGATCGGAGAACAAAGTTATGACCGAAAGAATCAAACAAGGTTTTTGTCCTCCATCATATTGAACCTATCTCAGACAAATTTGTGTAACTATCACAAGGGATGTCGGACTAAGATCATCATAGGAGGATTTGAAAGATAACTTCAAGATCTATAATTTTCATGAAGACCTTGCAGACAAATTCTATCGTCTGAAGGATCAAAAGTGGAGTAGACGATAGGATCAGGTAAAACCATTCGAAAAGCAGACGAACTAAAAAATGGACAAAGCAAAGCAGATGAAACAAGGCAGACAAATCAAAGCAGTCGAAGCAAAGCAGACTAAGCAGACGAAACAAGGCATATGAAGCAAATAGATGAAGTAGATGAAACAAGGCAGACGAATGCCAAAAAGCAGACGAATGCCAAAAAGCAGACGAATGACAAAACAGATGAATGGCTAAAAACATAAGAAACAAAAGATAGAAAAAACAAAAGACAGACGAAGCAAAAAGCAAACGAAACAAAAGACAGACGAAACAAAAGACAAACGAAGCAAAAAGCAGATGAAACAAAGGTCTTAAGATGAATGACGCCATTATAGACGATATGATGTCATCACAGACGAAGCGAAAGACAGACGAAGAGAAAGTCTTAAGATAAAGCAAAGTCTTAAGACGATAGCAAATAAGCAAATGAATGGAGTCAACTTAAGATGATGCAAAGTCAACTTAAGACGACGCAACTCTTAAGACGAATGATGTCATTATAGACGATATGATGTCCACAAACGAAGCATCTTTACAGACGATACAACTTTACAGACAAATGCATCCTTACAAACGATGCATTCTTTTAGACAAAATGACATCATCACAGATGAAACATCTTTACAGACGAATGCATCCTTACAGACGATGCATTCTTTCAGACAAAATGACGTCATCACAGACGATACATCTATACACTCCTAAGCATTTCCCTTTTTAAGGACCATAACTTTCAATCCAGAGGTTCAAAAATTACAAACTATAAACCGTTGGAAAACTAAAAGAAAGACCTACACTTTTTAGAAGATAACTCTAGCTAAATATATCTTGATCAATCCAGAATTTTTCCCTAAAGTCAAAACACAATTTCTACTTCATTTATTCCTCATTCTCAACTCAATATCATCCATAAAGAAATTGTAGTCCATGATTAATCATGAACACCAATAACAGAACATATAT
>JANZLF010000002.1:20824050-20858778 GCA_026546835.1 Erythroxylum foetidum
GGTTTTGAGTATGATTTGGATCGTAATTCTATTTTTAAGAGGTGTGTGATATGTGTTTGAGTGTATGAAAATAGGAAATTGAAGAAAAGAGAAGAATTGGAAGTATGGAAGCAGGTCATGATCGTGACTTGCTTGTCACGATCATGATAGAGAGCGTAGACAACAATTCCAACGAATTTCAGGCTTTCCAACATGCAACTCTTTTTGTAATTTTAACATTTTAGGGCTATTTTTTAAACCAAATTAAGTGGGAAAATCCTAGAAAGAATTCTAGAAGACTCAAGAACTATTTAAGAATATAAAAACACTCAAAAAAGAGTAGCCACCATTTTGTATTCTTGGATCAACGAAGGAGAATATAGTAATAAAGAGACTAACAGTACCATTGAATCTTAAAAATCATGTAGGATCCTTAAAGAGAGTTGTAAGGACACTGCTTCCATTTTGATGCTTCACACGAAAGAGCTTAATAAGTTCTAAATAACCATTTTATTTATGGACTCATAAGTGAGTCACCCCTACCTAAGTTTCAGTTACATAACTTGGAAGCTTATAAGTGTACAATATATCTCATTAATCATTTCGACTAACACTAAGAAATAATACACTTATAAGAAGCTTAAAACACCTTGAAGTGCAAGGCCTTCTCTTCAACCGTAGCAAATTTACAAGAGATTGGCACCAAATCATCCTAAAGTGGTCTATCTCGAGTGTTAGGAAACATAAGTTAAGGTTTAAAACTTACTTTTCCAATAACAAGAAAAGCTCCAGAGATTTCTCTATGCTCTTTGACATGATACGGAAGGAGAGTCACAAATAATACATCAAAAGGTTTAGTGTGGAAGTTACTCAAAATTTGAGCTTAAACTACAATATTAGAAACTACATCATTTAAAAAGGGTCTACGATGCCATCAACCCTTATGGAGATCCTTTTAATAGGCAAAGTATACATTTTGGAGGAGCTACGAGAGCAAACACAACATTTCATTTCGTTGGAGAAAGTGAAGCGCTCCTCATAGAGAGCAAATTGATCTTCCCATAGGGTAAGGGGATAAAAAAAGAAAGCGAGAATGTATAAGGTTTTCTTGAAAGAGAGAAACTAAGCAAAAGAATGTACAAAAGAAGTAAGAGAACCCATAAACTTGAAGGAGCCTCCCTAATATAGCTAAATATGTCCCTTTATCAATCCTTAACTATGTTTGAGGCAAAGACTGTATCAATATGTCTAAATAGCTGATGACCAACTTTGAGTCTAACCACTTAAATAAGTTTCAACATTTTCATTAGAAATATGTGTGAAAGACCAATAAGCATAAAGACCTACAAAAGTCAATCTATTTCTTATTAACTAATTCAACATTCTCCCATTTAAATGCATAATGATACCTTAATACTTTCATAGTAATGTACATAGTTAAACTTAATTCTATATAACTAGCAAATAGATAGGATTTATAGGTCATACATAATCAAGCTCTATTAATCCAAAAGTATGACAACAACATCAACAAAGATTCAACATAATAAATATCATCAATTTGTTACTCATAAAAAAACATAAAGTTACAAAATGTTATAAATGGTGATAAGCTTCTATAATAAGCATGGATTACACAAATTGTAAGCAATCATCTCAAAACATATATAAAATGGAAACTCCCACTAAAAAAATAAGTTTAGGCTTCTAACATCTTAAATGAGAGATATGTTAGTGAAACATATAGATAGGTACATCTTTAGTTAGTGGGTCCAATAATATACTTCTTGAAAGTATATGCTTTATAGTAATGATAGATTACAAATTTCTTTTTCACATAGCAGAACTAATGTCAATCTACTTATAGCAAAAAGTTCTCCCAAAGTTCTAAGAGAAAGATATAATCGTAAAATTGTCACAATATAGTTTCAACAATCTTGAAAATGGAGTCTACAACTCTTAATGCTAAAATGAAATTTTAAGGCCATATTTCTTGACATAGTCTCATAACATGTTATATACTTTTCTTTTAGGGTCAAAGAAGTTGTAAGTGTCTTTTTGAAACTTTTCCATGAAATAACTCCTCCCAACGTCAAAAGATGTAACCAAAAGTGCTTTTCTTGTCATCCGTATTCTTATACAATCAAAATCATTAAAACCAGCCACTTTAAGATTGTCATATCAAAATAAGATCCTTGGTACCTTTACCAAGTATAACAATTATAAATTCAATATTAGGATGTGTAGATACTTAAGTATACACTAAGCCACCAACTACATAAGCATAAGGGACATTGGGCTTTAGAGAACTTTTCAACTTTCATAAATATAGTCTTTATATAAGAACAAGATTGTATATTAAACCTCTTCAATATATGATTAATATAAGTACTTTGATATAATATGAAAACATTATTGGCATATCATGAATAATCAATATGCTTAAAATATACGATGCTTTACCAAGATCCTAATATCAAAATAAATAAATGGTAGTTGTTTATCTTAATTAATATATTAGAGCCATTAACAGATAGCAAAAATTCATTGAAATATAAAACCAAAAATATTTACTTATTCCTAGTATTCTTCATGTATATAAACATTGATAAAAACTACTATTCTTAAAATCATTTGCATTGACAACTTCATCAAACTTGAGATATCATTACTTTAAAGCTTATTTCAACTTATAAATTGACTCTTGAAGTTTATAAACAATTTTTTCTTTCCTAGCTACCTCAAAACTAGTAGGTTTAACTATGTAGACATCTTCACTTAAGTCTTCATTTAAGAAAGTCATTCTCATATCCATTTAAAGAAGCATTAAATCAAAACATGTCCAAATTGTACACATCTAAAAACTAGTAGGTTTAATTATATCCTTTTAATAACTTTAGTAAGCTCCATACTTTATTTTGTAATACAAAGTTCACCTCATCTTTTACAACACCCATCTAAAAATTGCTTTGAGTACCATATATAACTTTATTTTAGTTACTTAAATCAAATGAGTCACCAATTTCTAAATTAGTTGTCGATGACCTAAAAATTAATTCTGATTTATTAACTTCTTATAGTAGTCATAGAATTAGGTTGAATCCTATAAGAGTTAAAAACTAGTTTCTTAATTTCAATTTATAAAACAAAATGAGGTTTATAATCAATTATCTAATAAACTCAATTTAACAAAGAATCAAAGTAAATCAACTAATCATTAAAGTGAGAAATTCAATAGTATTTAAAATCGATTTAAATCCAATTATAACTTTGATCATTGCTCTAAAAAGAATAATTTTTACAATTCAAGCAGTTATTTCAAAACCTATTAGGATAGCCATAATAAGTCTCAAATTTTCCTAAATAATTGGTTTGAACCCATCATTTAAACCAAAACTTACCATAAATTGATTAGGTATAGTAGCATTCCAACCAATTAAATGATAGTAATAAGCTTAATGAAAAGAACTAAAAATTAAATTAAATAATCAATATAGCTACAACTATTCAATTTTGTTTTCTTGTCCCCTATAAGTTAAATTCATTAATGACAATTAAAGATTGTTGAATTCATGAATGGTGTAGAATAACCAACATTGAATTAATTTTTCAGATCAATCAATATTAATTATTCATGAAATAAAAGAACATAAAACAAGAAATACTTAAATTAAAGTAAAAATCTAAGTTTAGAATAAAACCTCACAAGATTACAACTAAAATTTTAACTACCCTTGAATTATAAAATTTAGATTTAGCCACTCATGGTTTTAATTCCACCAAAAAAATAGGGAAAAAATGAAAGGTGAAGAGAAAACAAAAACGAAATGAAAGAGAATTATAGAGAGAGTGTGTGAAACATTCTCCTATCTTTTTCCTACACAAAAGCTAACTTCTTTCAATATTTTAGATATTATCTTCTAAGCAAATCCAAATCCCTACATAATAAATTTTTGAATAAGTCTCCTAACTAAATTGAAACTCTTAGAGTTACTTCCCAGAATAGGAGGTTTCTCGACTTTGTTACCCTTATCATCCATTCAATCTTGTTTTCGGTGTATTTTCAATTTCATTAATGTATATAACTGGAATAACCATTGATGATAGGATTTTGTGAATGTTGAGGATGTTTAAACTCATCTTCGGGTTGTTTTTACCTTTGATTTAATAAAATCTGATTGTTTTATGTTATTTGTATTCATTGTGATTAATTTCTGAGATTGCATAATTCAATAATAGACTGAGAGGGTGAATCGAATGAAAAATAATTAAATTGGCCTAACGAGAGTTAGTTGATTTAATAAGAACGAGAAATTAATCAAATCGGTAATTATGTGAAGAGAGATCTCACATAGGTTCTGGGTAGTCTACTGGAAAACTTCAGATCTAATTAGAGTTTGGATATATTGTTAATTGAGAAATTGTAATTTTCCATAATCTGATTAAGGTTTATAATTTAGGGTTAATGGTTATAACTTGAGAGAAAGTAATCAATTCTAGGATCATCTAGAACCAATTATCCAATAATTCATAATCGATTAAGTTAGTGATAAAGATAGGTAAAAAATTCCCCTATCTCTCAATTGGTAGTTCTTTAGGTTGATTCTTGAGTGTGTATATTGCAATTGTTAATTTGTTAATATTTTGTGATTGATTCTTGAATTGAATTACTTGATTAAATTAAATTCTTGCCTTAGTTTTGTTACATTTTGAATTAATGTAAATTGTTTGGCCTTAAATTTTAGGAATAAGTTAACCCTCCTAGTGGGATTGACATCTTAGGTATTATACAAATGACCCGTACTCTTACGGATTATCGAGGTTAAATTTTACAACTTACACATACCAAAAAATCACGATCAATTTTTTGGCATCGTTGCTAAAGAGGCGATTAGTTTAGTTCTTTAGTCTAAGGCTATTTTCACTATCTTTTGTGTTACAAAAAAAAATTGGGGCATAAAGTGAAGACACAATAAGACATCTTAAAGTGAGAATGAGACATCCGAAGAGCTAGATGCCAAGAAGAAATAGAAAGAATAATGAGGGAGGCTAGATATTATAGGCAGCAAGGAAGTTTTGCAAACCACAATGAGGCACATTATGGTTGGGGAGGTAACGATCCTTATTGGAATATGTATTCATAACCTATTCAAGTAACAGAAAATCATGCCTCATCTATTCATAACCTAGAGATTCGAGTGAGACAGCTTTCCCATGAATTTTGTAAGAGAAGTGTGGAAGACTCTCTAAGTAATATGAAAATACTTCAAAGAGAGCAATATGAGGCTATCACCCTAAAAATAAGGAAGAGCCAGAAGGATAAGTGGAAAACCAAACTGAATCCCATTTTATTGAAGACTAAGAGACGAAGAAAGAGGACAAAGAAAAGAATGCCAACCCTCCCTATTATTCACCAGTTCTTGATATACCATATGTGAACATAGAAAAATCTTGGGTAGATGTTCATGAAAAGAACATTATCCTTCCGATTAATGATGATCAAGTGACATTCAACGTGAATGATGTATTAAAGAATTTGAAGGATAGTAACTCATTCAGGATAATTGATGTGTTCGAATCTTCTAAAGAACAAAAGGATGAAGAATAGATGACAATAGACATCGAGTTTGAAAAAGCTAGGAAAGTCTCCATTCATGAAGCAAAAGAAGCAGAGGAGACGAAGGTGATTAAGGAAGAAAGAGAGCAACTCACCTTCATATAGGACAAACTGTTGGATTTGATGGAAGATTTAGGGAGTTTTGTTATTCCCTATTTTATTGACAGTTTGTTAGTAAAAAGGACATTACTTAAATTAATTGGTTTTCTCAACTTCATTAACATTGTCCTTCTGATCATTTTGTAATTTATAGCATACTCACAGGGAATGAGAAGGGTTGAAGCAAGCCACTGATAATTAATTCTAGTTGAGTGTTGAAGGATAAAGGTCAAGCTAATGACCATAAATTAGCACGTTTAGTAGTTAAATTTAAATTCATTATGTAGTTAGGCTTGTTTTAAATTATAAAACTAGTTTTGAATGATTTAGAATGGTTTGGATTGCTAATTCTTTTACTCTCTTGAATTACTTATAAGATAGGGAAACACTCTCGAAGTCAAGTGGATTTGGTCTCAACATTATCGTCATCACCACCTCTATCACCATAAATGGTTTCGTGTTCTAACCCTTTTCTTTTCATTTTTGTTAATATTTTCTTTTTATATTTTAATATTTCATGTTTTATTTCTCTTGGTGTGTTTGTGTACCCCTCTCATATTGAGGAAAATATGTTGCTCAAGAGTGGGGAGGGTTATGTGTTTTGCTTTAAGTGTGAATTTTGCATATTGTATGATACTTTGTTAGGTTGCATTTTGTGAATTGTGTGAATGTGTCAATGACTTAGATGAATTGAAATTGATTTAATTTTGAACATAATCTATTAGTTCGTGAAGATTCATTAGCTCGCAAAATTAGTGAATTGGGTTCTTTGGCTAAATATGCAAGTTAATTAGGATTTAGTGTGAGTTTACCACCCTCTAAATTGTCACATTCATTCATAATTTTAGGTCTTTTCAATAAAGTAGCGTTGCTAGTATTTTCATGAAAACGAGTAACTAAAGTAATAAGGTAGGCAATCAAAATAAAAAATGTATTTGTTAATTTTAAATAAATAGCTATTCCGTTGGCCTTCAGGTTATGAATGAAGCTAGTAGTCATGAGAACGTAATGTAGCTAAGTAATCGGATCGACATTTGTGCCTCCACGTCAAAAGGCTATAATGACATTTCAACCAAGCAGCTTATTAAAAACATAACTTTATTAAGTAACCGGATCGACATTCATCACCAATGTTTGCCTCCAAGTAAAAGACTAGGTGCATGTCCCGAAAAAATGTTTTCTAATAAAACCTACTGAACTTGTAAATAACCTGACTTTTCATGAAAACATACTTAGTAGTTACAGAGTTGAATGACCAAAGAATTATTAACGTGTGTGTACAACTGAAAAGGGTGAATAACTTGACATTTGAGATTTTGATTAATATGTACATTTAGTCTAGAGCTCCTAGACGCGAATTTTGCATGTTAATGATTTGGAACAACTTAAATGATGGCTTTAAGTTAAATTTATTCACAAAGTTAAAGTCATTATCTCATTATTGCATTGTGTGCTTTGTGATTTTGTGTGTTTATTGTTTTATTTGCTTGAGGACAAGAAAATGTTTAAGTGCAGGGATGTTGATAAGTGTGAATTGCATCATATTTTAGGGCTTAATTTGATATGTTTTTAAGTGTTAAATTAAACGTCTAGTATGTGTTTAGGTTAGAATTGTGTTAGTTTGTTAATTAATTGTGTTTAAGTGTTTTTATGGATTATTACAAGTCTTTGAGCTCAATTATTATATCTTTAAAGTACCTTGATGTGTTTATTAGTGTTTCAGGGAAACATCGAAGAACAGAGAAGTTTTGAAGACACTCGGGTCAAAACAACAGGCTACGATTGTGACAGAAGAATTGGAGTCAACCCACAATCGTGGCCAATAGGCCACAATCATGATAGAAGCATAAGATATGTCCCACGATTGTGGCCTGATTGCCATGATCATGACAATATGCTCTAACATGGCCCACGATCGTGGCATGCAAGGCCACAATCATGACCTGCGTCGAGCAAATGTGCAGACACTCACAACCGTTACGTTTCGAGGGATCTCTCAGACCTTTTCAACCTTGAAAAAACCATAGGGCTTTCTAGAACGGAAAAGAGGAGAAGAGCTTTTGCATCAGCCACTATTGAGAAACTTAGAGATAGTTCATCGAGAGATTGAGAAAGAGAAGGAAAAATAGGGAAGTGGCGAAGAAGTCGACGGGAAGTACTTCCCAGAATAGGAGGTTACCTGACATTACTGCCTCCATCATCCATTCAGATCTTATTTTATATTATATATTTTTTAAAACAAGGACATCAAAGAGGGGATTTATTTTCATATTTTACTATACTTCTCCCCCATTTTATAAAACCTAAAAAAAATAATGCAACTTGAGTCAACTAATTTATTTTTCTTAGGAATAGTTAAAATTCAATGCAAATAAGCTTTATACAATTCCTTGAATAAAGGAGATAAAAATAATTAAGGGCATCAACAAAAAGAAGGGTAAAAGTGGCTTATAGTAAGGTTAGTATTCAAGAAAAGAAATGTCAAGGCTCAAATGGATATATATTGCACGAACTAAGGTGTTGAATGTTGAACAATGATATGATATTGTGCAATTAAAGTGGATCACCATTCAGGGCCATTTTTAAATCATCCACATCAGTACATGGTAACAAGTTGAAACACTTACCCATGTCTACTATACACAATATACTTGAAAATTTCCAATTAGAATGGACACCTTGAAAACAATATGTACCTAATATTGCAATCCAACACACTGGATAGCAAACTACCTAACTTTTCTACTACAATTTTTCATTTCTTGTTGATTTTGACTTTTTGGCCACAGTAAATCACCCAATGTCTCCTAAATTTCTTCCATATGTAATACTTTATCAACTGCGCTAGTTAAAATCGCTAAAGGAAGCTTGTTTATTCTAGCAAGTATTACCCCTCTCTTTGTTATTTGACAACAAACTAGGAACAAATCTCTAATATGGACCTGCCTCTTCTAAATGGGATTCTAAGGCCCTAACTCTTTTGTTAGACTCAAAAGGCATGAAGGGTGCTTAGGAGCAGCATCAAAATGGTTGGGTGTACTTTTCTCAGAAAGCGAGAAATAAAGAAAGAAGATAGGAAAAAAGAAATCCAGTATATACATTTGGCAATTAAGGGCCTAAGGCCCGATGAAGTTCAAGCTGCCCGGGATCGAGGCTCGATACCTATAAGGAATTGTCGTGTTATGTAAAATGATATAGATTTGGCAATTAAGGTCAAAGGCCTAGTGAAGCTTGAGTTGTCCAGACTCGAGGCCCAATAGCTATAACGACAATGTTGCCCTTTTGCATAAAATGATGTCATTTTTTATTTTTAATTTGACGAAAAAGTTGTCGTTTTACGTAAAATGATGTCGTTTTTTATTTTTAATTTGGAAAATTAAAAAAATCGGGTCAAGTGTGCCCAAGTTAGGCTTCAGGTTACCCAGACCTGGTTGAGTTTAAGTTTGATTGTTTTGGGTCCGATTAGGCTTCAGATTTATCTCGGGCCTAGGCCCAATTAAAAGTTGTAGAGTCGGTTTCAAGCCTAGGTGGGTCTGGCCCAGCTCGACCTATTTCCACCCCTACCAATATATTACACTTTGTATTTAAAATTCTTGTATTAGAAGACTAATAATTACTAAATCACTTGCTCTTTCTTATAAATTATGTTGTTACTATTTATAGATTTAACATTTTATACCAACTTTTAAATTTTCAAATACATGAAGCAACACGAAACATACCATATTACTTATAATTCAAAATGTTTTACAAATTTCTTAAATGTATTTTCAATTAGATCTTATGAGTTTGAGATGATTTATTGAGCGATTTTAGATTTAAATTTACGAAACATGAGATTAGATTTAAATATTTTGATACTCATATTTAACTAAAAATAGTTATGAGTCAATATCATGTTTACTTCAAAATTTTAGTTTTAGTAATGGTTGTGGTTATAAAATTATTGATAAAAATGTAAAAAGATATAAAATATTAAATTCTAAAGATAAATAGCATATCTTAATTATGAAAATACGAATTTATTATAACATAAATAACTATAAAGATTCATATATTGTATATGTATCAGAGATAAGAACTTTGGTTAGAAGAATTATTTCATACTTTTCAAAATTAAAATCAAATTCTTGAGATTTCAAGTAAAATTGAAATTTTATAATGTTTTATGTATTTTAAAATTAGAATTGTATTCTTTATAAATGACTATTGTGTATGAACTTCCGAAAATTAATGTGTTGAAAATTATATTTCCTACTATTATCCTACCATTAAAAATGAATTTATAAATTATGAAACTGGATTGAATTATAATATTTTGTAATACATAAATAACTTAAGAAAATGAATGGTCTCAGAAATTTTATTCCAAGGTAAACATAGTAAGAGACATGACGAGGGAAGAAGGGTATGGCCCAAATTTCAATAGGCCCAAATACCCCCAAAAAAGGAATCGGTCTTTCCATATAATAATGTAACAGAACTTACAGAAGTCAGGAGGAGTCCAAGTCTTCGAGACGAGCGCAAATAGGGCTTTTTACCCATTTGTTGTGTCTGTGTTGCGTTCAAATTCCCATTTGCTTCCCACCCCCTCACCTCCCTGTCTGGTCTTCCTCTCTCTCCATTTCTTCTCGCCTTGTCTTTCTTTTTTCTCTGTTTTTTCTTTTTCATGTTGTATTATTATTATCAGGTTAGGGCACAACACGGCAACATCATAACCTAAAGAGCGTTCAAAATTTTCTTTCTGTTCACTATGCCCCTGTTTATTTCCGACGAAGACCTCGCCCGACACTCCGACGATGCCCCCTACATTGTCTCCAAGGCCGATGACTTCATCAGAGCCTTGCAGACTGACCTCGACACCGTCAAGGCCGCCGCAGACGCCGCCTCCATCACTGCTGAGCAGACTTGCTCGCTTCTCGAGCAGAAGTTCTTATCGCTTTCGTCCGAATTCTCTAATATGCAATCTCATTCCTCTCAGCTTCAATCCTCCCTCGACGATCGCCTCTCCGAGGTCGCTCAGCTCCAGTCTCAGAAGCACCAGCTCCATTTGCAATCTGTAATTATTATCTGCGTTATCTCTCTCTCTCTCTCTCACTTTCCTTTCTCACTCTGAACCAACGAACTTGTTTCTTTGTTCTTTTTTGTTTAGATTGAAAAGGATGGGGAGATAGAGAGGTTAGCGATGGAGATATCAGAGTTGCACAAGTCGAAGAGGCAGTTGATAGAGTTGGTGGAGCAGAAAGATTTGGAGATTAGTGAGAAGAATGGCACTATCACTGCCTATCTCGACAAAATTGTTTGTTCCTTTTTCTTTTCTTAAACTAATTCTTGGTGCTTTCGTTTTGTACACTGTGTCATGAACTTGCTCCTTTCATTTATGGATTCGTAGGTCAATTTGACTGAAAGAGCAGCACAGAAGGAGGCCCGTTTATGTGAAGTTGAATCCGAGTTGGCACGCTCTCAAGCTACCTGCTCTCGTCTCTCACAGGTTTTTTTTTTCTCCTTCCACAAACAATGTCTTCATATTTGTATATACTACTGGCAACAACAAATGAAGGGCTTTCACTATTAAATAATCTGATACTCATCAAAGGACTTGGATCTTTTTTCCCTTGTTTAAGTGATTCAATCAGGTGCGCTACTTGCAATTTGGAGAGGAACCTTTAGTTTTATGAAGTTTATGATAAGATATGGTATCCTTCCAATCGCTCAAGGTGTAATGTTTGGAAATCTTGTTGTGAGCAGGAGAAAGAACTCATTGAGAGGCATAATGTGTGGCTGAACGATGAGTTGAAAGCCAAAGTTGATGGACTTCTTGAGTTACGTAGGGTGCATGCTGATCTTGAGGAAGACATGTCTGCTAAACTTGCAGATGTAAGTGGTTACGTCATTGTAATTTTTCATTCTTCAAGTGTATTGCTTTTACTCTAGTATGCCTCTTCATCCAATGATCTGCAAACTCTTATAGGCAGAAAAACAGCTAACTGAGTGCTCTAGTTCTTTAAAGTGGAATGAGGAGAGGGTAAAGGAATTGGAGATGAAGTTGACATCTGTACAGGAGGTGGGATATTTTATTTGTTGCTCTTGAAATTTTTTGTTCTATGTTGTTTGATAAGGTAAGTTGTCTTATCAATACCTATCTGTTTGCTTTTAATGAAGGAATTATACTCATCAAAAGATGCTGCAGCAGCAAATGAGGAGCGATTTTCTGCTGAACTCTCAACAGTAAGTATATATGTTAAACTTTGTACTGGTCCTTCACTAGAGTCTGATCCTAATTACTCCACAAGTTCAGCTTTGTAGTCAATTATTTACAATCTTTCACCTCTTCCTTCTTTTCCAAATGCAGTTTTTTAGTTGGGCACTGATAGGCATAATGAGCTCTTCCATTGCACCTAAAACAATTAGTTCCTTTGGTTTAAAACAATTAGTTCCTTTGCTTTGTCCTTTAGTTTGAACAGTATCTGAGTTTTATCAAGGTTTATAGGTGATGGCATCTGAATGTTAATAGTGACTTTTATACTTGAGATTATTTGTATTGGTTTTTCAACTTTATGATAGAAGGCATCCATAAGTACTGTTCCACTGGGAAGCTAGATGATGAGCATATTAAAAGATGCAAATCCTTCATAATTAGTTATTTCCTAATTCCTGCCCTTAAGCTGTTTCTGTTAATTGTCTGTCAGTCTCCATCCCATCAAAAGTCTCCATACCATAAAAATGAATGAAAATTTTGCTGAATTTCTTCTTATACACCATAATGTGCAGAGATCCTCATTGCAGTGTTATGAGTTGATTTGGAGGTCATCTTGGTGATGTGAAGGCATAAATACCTTTCTCTTAGCTTTAGCTTCATCTGTTCCCCTTCCAGTTAGCAATTAGTGGTTGGCTAGTTCTTTGCTATCCATTTTCTACTGACTCCTCTAAATGTTAGCATGCCCTGTCAACATCATCTTTATAAAGTGTACCTTTTGATCTTGACTTGTTTTACCAATCAAAATAGGCTCCTGTCTAATCCAAGAACATGTGTGGATCAAACTTTCTCACAAATTTAGGAACCACAACACGTACCTTGTTAGTGGTATCTTCCGTGAAATCATGTCTTTCAACTCTGTTTTGGTTCACAAAATTTTGTCCCTCTCTTGGTAAAACTTCACATCTTCGTTTTGCTGTTTCCATTGGAACCTTTGGTATTTGTTGGTTGTGAAGAACTTCTCATACGCATCTAAAAACATGTGCAATTAAAATATATGGACTTGCCCAATTAATCCAGTTAGGAAAAGGAATTAACTAGAAATTTTCCATTAATGTTTATTTTCTAACTGGAACTTGGAAACCTTAAGACAAACTTATTGAAATTCAACTCCTGATAAGGAGAATTGACAATTAAAGGAAAAGGACCAGAGTGGACTAGTAAAGAGTATAACACCCATAACAGACCATTATATTGCATATGTGAACAGAACACAAGAGCTGTGTCCAGCAAACAAACCATAAAATCAGAATTTATTCCTATGCTCCATCAATGGACATATTGAATATCAGTTCTAGCAGAATACTTCCTCTATGGGAACTAAAATCTGTGAGGGAGAGGAAGAGGTTGCAAGAGGCAGTTCTAGTTATGGAATGACATGTATGTTTACTTGCTGATTATTGGAGATACTTGAGTAATATTCCTATAGAGGTAACCCAAGTCTGGTTGAAGTCTACTTCATTCAACCAGACTTCCAATCCATCAAAGTAGGCTATGTTGATCTATTTCCAGATATCAGGATAATTCATCGGGAACTGCTGTATGAGTTCTTTCTTGGTAATGGAAACAAACACAACTCTACTTCAGTCAATTAGAATTTACATCAAATTGACTGTGCATTTGTTTTCTGCATTATTGGATGATTCATGGGAAACTACTGTGATGATAATGTGAGAGCTTTTACAATTATTGGTTTGGTTTGACCATTCTTTTATCACAAAACTGAACAAATCTCTGTTGTAGATGGCTAAACTATCTTAACTAACCCTCCCTTAGCCTGCTCTCTTGATCCTAACATGTTTCTATGCCAGTTTTGGGGATATGAGCCAGTTTCGTGTTTATGATTTGCAATTTATTTCTTGTTCTTTCTCCTGCTTCGGTTAATACTTGTCCACTTCAAAATCTTAGTCATGTTATTTAATGAAAAAGCTGCTTACTCTTTGTTTTTGCATGATGGCAATTCAGTTTAGCAGGTACTTTTATCATTTCACTGCATTCTTGTTTCACCTGTCCTTGTAAACATCAATGTGTTGCTAACACCTTCTTAATCATATTGAAATTTCCTTATTGCTTTAGGTGAATAAGCTTGTTGAATTATATAAGGAAAGTTCCGAAGAATGGTCTAGGAAGGCTGGAGAGCTTGAGGGTGTGATCAAAGCTTTGGAAGTGAGTTTTTCTTCTTTAAATTTAATTATTTCTTCTCTCTAAAACTTCTCTATGAACGGTTGAGTAAACTTCTTTTGCTTCTCGGTAATTTGGTGGCAATTACATTCAGAGTCATTTGAGTCAAGTTGAAAATGATTACAAAGAAAGACTTGAGAAGGAGGTGTCTGCAAGGAAACAACTAGAGAAGGTATGCAGCATCTGTTATTGTTGAGAGTGACCATTCTGGTACTTGTAAATAGTTTCATTGTTCACTGACTGGTTGTGAAGAAATTCTTATACGCATCTAAAAACATATAATTCTTGATTCCAATTCAAATCTTTGTCTTCATTTAATTTAAAAAAAATAGAACAAGAGGTACTTATCTCTTTTAATGACTCTTTTTCAAACTTACTTTGTCCAACATGTTCTTAAAAAACTGGTGTCTTAGATTGTGATTATTATCCTCAAATAACACATTTTTTTTATCTTATTGGCAACATTGAAAAAGTTGTCAAAGGAATAAAATTTCAATCTCAAATATTAGTTTTTGCTTCTGTAGAAATATTCATTGCAATCCTTTGCACTTTTGAAGCTGTATGGTCTGTCCTACTTGCCGTTTGATTTATACATATCTGGAAACATGTTCTTTTAGTATGACAGCTTGTTCAGTATCTGTAAAAACTGATGGAATTCAATTTCTTAATTCTTGTGTCTAGTATGCGTCTTAAGAAATGAAATTATATCTATGCCCTTTAAAACATAAAAGTCTAAATAGAATTAGTAAATACTATGTATGGCTTGACCACTGAGTCACACAAGATTTCTGCATTTTTAGTTGTTAGATTTCCTAAAGTGTTAATATTTTTTAAAACTGGAATGATATAAGGAGATTTTGATTAATATGTAGAATACATGATGGCACTGGATTCAAAGAATTTAATTCTTTTCTACTTTGTGGCTCATATCAAGCATGTAAATGGTTTTTGTGCCTTGCTTTATTGTTTCGTGTTGGAATAATACCCATGAATCATGTTTGCTTGCTCCAAAGTTATGGTTTTATTGGACAAGTTAGCTTCTCGCTTTCTTGTTGATGATTTCTATTTTTCTTCCTTTTCTCAGCACAATTCTTTAGAAAAAGGTTGCCTTTTCTTCTCTTCTCAAAGGCTGGTCTTTGCAATTCACACTCTTGAGCATTAGGATGTTGTTCTATCAAAAATTTGAAGAGATCTGTTTTCTTTCAAATTTTTTTGTTTCTTGCTGGTATTTGATTAATTTTATTGGTGAATTGCAGGATGCAATGGACTTGAAAGATAAACTTGAAAGGTGCGAAGCTGAGGTTGAAAGTAGTAGGAAAGCCTGTGAGCTAAAGCTTCTTCCATTCGGTAGTTTCTCCATGGAAAGGTATAGCTATAGGAATAAAAAGTGAATGTTTTGGAAATGTATGTTGGTGTTGTTCTTACTATGATTTGGTTATTCATATCTCATTTTACCTGTTAGTGGAAATTACTTCTACCTAAGTTTATTGAAGTTAATGATGACATTGGTTTATAGGTCTCAACTAGGACATGGAAATTTTATTCCAATTTATTTTGACACAACTCCTTTTCTTTTAGTCTATTAGAAAAATTATTAATGAGAGCTTAACATAGTGTATCTCTTTGTTATGGCACTCCATGTTTTTTGGGCCTTCTTCTCTCTCATTTTCCTCTTCTATGAAGAGTTATAGCTATTCATTAGGCGGTGTGATGTTGACTGTGGCTGCTCCATCTTGAATGCTTCAATAGTAGCCACCATCTTTATACGGATGTACTTGTTTCTTGCTTGATATTTCCTTATATTTCTATATCTCTAACACTGAGTTTAGTTTTACTTCTAATAGAACCATGTTATCCATTGGCGAGAATCATATGGTCCCACTTAAATTTTAACTTCCTACTTTTGTTAGATGTTCTATATCTTGTTTCATGTTATCACCAATCTCTAGTCTCAATTCTCAAATTTATCCTCTCTGTTTTCTTTTGCTCCTATTTTTTAATTCTGGGGGCCCCATCTTCATTTATCAAAAATATTTCCTGCACTCTTATACGTACATTTTACCTTTTATTTTGGCAGTAAGCTGTCAATATGGCATGCAACTTAGTTGAGAATACTTCTTCATGTTGCAGATGGACAGATTTGAATGAAACAAATGATGTTGGTGATGAAAGCAGAATGCTTGTCCCCAAGATTCCTGTTGGTGTTTCAGGAACTGCATTAGCTGCATCTCTGCTCCGAGATGGATGGAGTGTGAGTTATTCTCAATTGGACTTGTTTCAATAGGATGTGTTTGCACTTGTGACTGCTTTATCTTTATTTTTTTTCCTTTTGACTACTAGCTTGCTAAAATGTATGCAAAGTACCAAGAAGCTGTTGATGCTCTTCGGCATGAGCAATTAGGAAGGAAGGAGTCTGAAGCAATTCTCCAACGGGTATGTCTTCCTGTTTTTGTAGTATTTGTTGGTGTTAACATCCAGTAGTAAGAGAATTTTAGTTTTTGTTTTTTTTGTTGTCTTGCTACTTTATTGATGTTATTTGTGTTTTGATGTTCTTCCTGTTTAGATAATTATCATATTCCCTGTTTTCAAAGGTCTTCACTTTGAGTACTATTCATCTTTTCCTTACTTCACTTTTGATTCCTTAAGAAGACGATTTCATAATGCAGGTCTTATGTGAACTCGAGGAGAAAGCTGGAATTATTTTAGATGAAAGAGGTATATGATTGAATTGACTGAAAGAAATTCAATTTTGATTTTGATGCCATTTGTTTCTTCTTTCAGTTTTACCTTTTCAATTTTTTGTTGCTAGAAGATTTGTAAGATTGTGCTTCTTTATTTATTTTCATCAAACGCAAAGATGCTTCAGAAGTTCTAGTCCTTGTGAACTATTAATGTTATTCAAGGGCATGGGTGAATGAAAGAGGAAAGAACAAACTAGTGAATTGTGAGGAGAATAAGCAGTTATGTCATGTAGAAGTGAGACTTCTATGAAAAAACAGTTATGGTTAGATTGTATATTTTGAGAACAAAGTAATTTTCTATTGGAGATTGTGTTGAAGATACAGCGAAGGATGATGATTCTCCATTTTGTGTTGCGTAGTCATTTTTTTTGCTCGGTGTCCAGACAATTGCTGGTGGATTGATCAAGTTGAATCTGTTTGTTTTCCATCCATATTCTTTTGACCATTTTAGTTGTTGATTCTGCAGCTGAATATGAAAGAATGGTCGAGTCATACTCTGTTATCAACCAAAAATTGCAGCACTCAATTTCTGAACGGGGAAACTTAGAGAAAACAATTCAAGAATTGAAGGCATGTGAAATAATTTTGATTGTATGTTTATGTTTGTAGCTAGTTTTCTGTTGCTAAAAGATCATGTTTCTTTGCAGGCAGAGTTGAGGAGGCATGAACGTGATTATAGTTTTGCTCAGAAGGACATCAACGACCTTCAGAAACAGGTTCAGATCAGTTTTGTTTTCTGGCTTGTCTTGTCGACTTTTGTTAATTTGGATCTATTAGGCAGGTTGGGCTATATAACAGTGGGTGCTCCTCCCCTTTTCCTGAAAATCCCCTCCCAGGATTTTGAACCTGGGTAGTGCATGAAATTTCTCATCACCACTAGGCCACCTTGGTGTTACACTGTGGCCGTAATTTATACAGCGCTTGCCTTGTGTATCATTTTCAGCTTGGCTTTCTATATTGTTTGGACACCAGAGCCAGTAGATAACTGTGAAATTGATGTATTCCAGATTTGATGGCATAGAAAGTTCTGTCATCTAGGGAAAGATCAGAAATAGTGTTTTGCTTGAAATTAAATGCACTGACATAGACGCATGGATGTATTGAACAACTTCTTGTGTTTTGCCTTATCTTTTCCATATAGTGGTTAATCCTTCTTGCTCTATTTGATGCTATTATCTTGCTGTGATGCTAAATCCAATTCGAATTCACAATCGTGTCGGCTAAAACAACGAGCAAGGTTAATTTGTCAGTTGCTGCTTTCTTTGTTAACATATTTTCATGGATATATCAAGTGCCATCCCAAATTAATAAAATGCTATCCCAAATTAACATGCGAGCACCAGTTTTTTGCACTTTTAGCATTTATTATATGTTGTGCTTGACAGGACCTATCAGTTGACTCTGTTGGTTGTTTTAGGTGACTGTCCTCCTTAAGGAATGCCGTGATATACAAGTTCACTGTGGCTCTGTGGAGCATGATCAAGTTGATGATTGTACTGAAATAGTTGCTAGTGAGTTGGATACACAGTCAGCTACTGAAAGAATAATTTCAGAACGACTTGTATGTTTCTCCTTTCATTTTATCACAGCTTGATTGATTCGCTTGGATACATTTAAGTTCAGATAAGATTATCAAATGGATTGTTGACATTGTGTTATTTTGGCCAATTTTTCACAGCTGACTTTCAAGGATATTAACGGCTTAGTTGAACAGAATGTTCAGCTAAGGAGACTAGTGCGCACCCTCTCTGATCAGATCGAAAATTCAGAGATGCAGTTCAAGGTGCTTAAGAAAAATCATTAGTTTTTCCCTTTAGTTGGTATTGTGTTGTTTTTACATGTAAGAGACAATTTTTAGTCAAAATACTTGCAACTAAACTGCAGGAAAAACTTGACATGGAGCTTCGGAAGCATACTGATGAAGCAGCTTCTAAAGTTGCTGCTGTGTTGCAGAGAGCTGAAGAACAGGGCCAGATGATTGAATCTCTTCATACTTCTGTAATCTTCTTAAATGATATTTGCTTGGTCCTGTCCAATTTGTTGTCATTATTTTTCACATATGTACTTTAACATTGTTTCACATTGTGTTCAAATTCACATAGGTCGCAATGTATAAAAGGTTGTATGAAGAGGAACACAAGCTTCATGCCTCTCATTTGTCCTCTTCAGACACAATTACAGGTTCTGCAGTTAATCACATTCACAATGTTTCTTTGCATGCTGACATCCCTTTGCTGATTTCTTATTGCCAGTAGGATGAAAATAGTCTAGGTACATTTGATATAACTAGTACTTACTGGGAATAAATGTGGGAAGATCTACTGAGGTGGGATTGGATTTTCTCCGAGGATAACAGTAGCTCATATTTCATCAGTGTCATAATCTTATCTCTTCTCATGTTCATGCTTTGACTTGATTTTGTTACTTCACAGTTCCCGAGAATGGGCAGAAGGACTTCTTCCTTCTGGTAGAAGGATCACAGGTCTGATTGGGCTGGGCTTTTCTTGTTATTCCTTGGAATATTGATACTTCCATCATATCAATCCAGTTTGACATGCAACCATTTTCCATGCTTAATTCAATCCAGGAAGCTAGTAAGAAGGCACAAGAAAAGGCTGCTGAACGACTGAGGTCCCTTGAAGAAGAACTGGATAAATATAGGTAAACTTCTTGTTTCTTTTTTCCCACTGTTTTCCTTTCTGTTTCCTGATGGTGTATAGTAGTGTATTCTACCTGTATTGCTTATAAATATTCATCTTATGAACTTTTAGTTTAGTTGCTAAGTTTTTTGATCTAGATTAGAGATTGTTGTACACACACACACGCACACACACACACATGCAACCTGCAACCACTCAACAGAAAATGTCAGGCAAACATTACTGCAGAAAGCTTACATGCATGCTTGACTTTTGACTATTTTGCTAGTTCTATTCTGTGTGTACCAGCTGTCGTCAATGATATGTATGCTGGTATATTTGATACCTACTGAGTTTTGTTGTTAGGAATGATATTGTATCATTAAGATCAGAACGTGACAAGCTGGCTCTGGATGCAAAATTTGCAAATGAGAGACTAGATAGTTTTAAGAAAGAATTTGACCACCAGGTGAATTTTTTAATGACTTCCGTTTGTCCGTTTACTGAAATCCAATTGGTATAATGTATGTGTTAATGATTGTGTATATAGAGAAATGAACTCACCGGCATTAGAGCAAGAAATGTGGAACTCTCACGGTTGATTGTTGAATATGAAAGAAAACTACGTGAAAATTCTTCGACTTTGCAGACATCTGAGGAGAACTACCGGAAATTATCTATGGAGGTAAATACTATTATTTGGACCTGTTGAATTAGTCATTATATTTTTTTCTTTACATAATGTTTGTTGTCAGGTATCTGTCGTAAAACATGAAAAAGATATGCTATCAAATGCTGAAAAAAGAGCTTGTGATGAAGTTCGTAGTTTGTCGGAGCGCATCTATCGACTACAGGTTGGGGCATGATATAGATACATCAAATTCTAGTTTTGTGGTAATTGTTCTACTTTTTGTTACATAGTTATAACTGTGGATGCAGGCCAGCTTGGATACAATCCAGAGTGCTGAGGTGGTTCGTGAGGTATCATTCAGATTGATTTATGTGTGATTAGATTGTCTAGAACTTATACCACAATGTGACTTACCTTCATTTTCATTATTAATTTTTGAAGGAAGCAAGAGCTGCTGAAAGGAGAAAACAGGAGGAATATATTAAACAAATCGAGGCAAGTTTTGAATTGTTACTGACCCATACTGCCTTTTCACATCAAAAAAAAATGCGAATCTAATGGTTTTAGACTAAGCATGCCAGATGTAATTTCTTTTTGCTGAAAGTTGTACAAAGAAAATTTGTCTTGCTGGTCTTTTCCCAGATCATTGATTAACCTACTTCTAAAAAAATACTATTTGATGTCTTACTTGTTAAACTTCTGAGAATCTTCTTAAATTGTGTTTTTTTTTGGGGGGGTTATGGTTACAGTTTGCAAGAGTTTGGTTAAGAAACCTGTTTCTGACAAAGATAATTGTCTGTCTGATATGATAATTCAAGGTGATGCTGAAAATTTGTTTTCCTTTTCTTAAATTTTTCTTTTAGAGAGAATGGGCTGATGCCAAGAAACATCTGCAACAAGAACGGGACAATGTAAGAGCTCTCTCATCTGACCGTGCAGAGACTTTGAAGAATGCAATGAAACAAGTTGAAGAAATGGGGAAGGAGTTGACTAATGCCTTGCGTTCTGTTTCAGCAGCCGAGACTAGGGCCAGTATTGCTGAGGTTCATTGATTTCAAAACCTTATCCCATGGGTTTAGGGATTCCTCTTTTTTTTTTTTCTTATTTATATTGTGAAAGTGTAAAAAACCTTCGTATTGCTGAGGTTCATTGATTTCAAAACCTTATCCCTTGGTTTTAGAGATTTCTCCTTTGCTTTTGCTTATTTATACTGTGAAATATAAAGACTTCCTTTGTTGTCTAACATATTTTCTAACTGTTTTCTTTTTGGTAATGTTGTATCAGGCCAAGCTTTCGGATGTGGAAAAGAAGATCAGGAGTTTAGATAATAAGGTATGCATGTCAAGACGTTCCCCATAACTAAATAAAGTTAAATTTTGTTTTGTTGAAACCATATTCTTCTTGCAGTGCAGCACATTTGTTTGACTTGGTTTTATTTGTATATTAATTGTTAAGACATTGTTCTAGTTACTAACAAGTTTCTAAAATTAGTTGTGATTATCATAATTTGAAAATTTTCTTAGCACAGTTATGAAATTTTTGTAACTTTAATTTGATTTGGAGCGTATATTTTCACCCAAATGGCTATATATATCTTGAAGGTCTAAAGACTGAAGTCTCACAAGTTAGTGTTAACAAGAAAGAGTTGATGAATTCAAGAGGTTTGAAGAGTAAAAACACAATTGTTAAGCTAATCTTAGGTTCAATAATAGATGAGGGATGCTACAACTTGATACATCATGAGATTTGGGCAATCGTATTGAGCCAAAATATGCCTTGGCAAATTGTTAGTTACTTAATTGCCTCGACTGTTTATGGAGCCAGATAAAGTAAAATCTGAGAATATCAAGGCATTACGACTGCAGAGGTGCAAAATTAACCCCTAAATATTTGGGACGTATAATCATACTCATTTTGGCAGGATCAGTAATGAGGAATAGATTAATACTATTTGCTAGTTATTAACTTCCCTTATTAGAAAGGAATTGAAATACTTCTATTTTTTTTTGGTAAAAAAATACTTTTATTTTAGTTTGTTCTTATTACTTAAGTCAAGGAATAATATGGAATCTTGTTAGATTAGGATTCTATATCTCTTCCGGAAATGAATGTTAGAATTTCCATACATTAGGTTAGGGTTTAGAATTCCGATATTTGTGTCTGTGTGTTTCAACATTCATGGAATAACAGCAGAATGATTTTTTAAATGTGAGGGTTTCTTTCTTTGAGAGTGCTTGTTCTATAATTAGTGGTGAATCCTAAATTCTAAAAGTGATTTATAGAAACCATTGATGTAATTCCAATAGTTCTGTTTGTTTCAAATCCTGTGTGTGATTCCTAGTTCTTGATACCCTTCTAGTGATTTCTATACCTTCCCTTGTATTAAATTCTTATTTTATAAATTCCATCCCTAATCCTGGATTCCGGCACAAGAGCAGCCGTAGATTTACATCTTACAACCTACAACAATAATTGATAATGTGATTTATGTGTGTGTATCTTGCTGGGTTTCTGCACAAGTTGGTTCAGTTGTCATATTTGGAAATTTGAAAACAAAAATAACGTTCATTTCTAGATTTCGCTAAAATAAACCAAGAATGTTAAAGGGTTTCTATCCAATGACAACCTAACCCGAAATTGAAGCAAAAGATCTGTTTGGGATAATGATACAGTATGTGGTGGACCTATTACATTTTTCAATTAGAGAGCATGAAACATTTGTACGTGCATCAGTCAAATATAAACACATATTATTGTTTAATTTTCCATCTAGATATGAGAGACAACAATTAATTACAACTTTGGCAGTTTGAGGTGATGACTAAAATTCCACATCATTACTACTGAAAAATGTTACTGATAGCGACATTTGAATGACAGTTAGATTTATATTAATCAATGTTTGCATATAAATAAAATTTTCTTTTTGGGACATGAAAAGGCAAAAGCTACCAAATTTGGACCTATTCTTTTCTTCCTTTATGTCTCTTGACATGGCGATTATAAGACAACGTAAAATAGATATCTGAGAACTTGATTGTGCTTGTGTAAAATGTTTTTCATCATTTGAAAGAATGAAATGGTTGCACACTTCATTAAACGAATGGAAGTAGGTTGGCCTTCGATTATATATTGTTGTCTAGTGAACATTGGATGGCCTTTAACTTCTCTTTCAAAATGGGTTCAATCAAAAGCCTAAAATTCCTTGAAGTTAATGGGCAGTTTTATGCATGGTGATAATATATATAACTTGATGATGCAGTATGTGTATCGTTTGTCCTAGCTAGTTACATGCTACATGATGACAGGATATTACTGAATTAATACGATAATTATGACTTCTGCTTATTGTTGTCCTGGTTTAAGTATGATTCTAAATGACATTTGTTGTTCTTTTCCAACCTATCATTGCAGACTGTTAATGATGATGTTATGCCTTCTTCTGTCTCACCAACAGAGGTCAGTGAAATTCTCTGAAACTGTAGCTTCCATAAAATGCTGTTTATGATGATGGTGCATATTACTAGTTAACTGCCTTTTACTTTGAAACTGAACCAAGGGAGAAGATCGTGCAATTAATCTTCATTTTAGACAGCTGGTTGTTACATTTGTAAAATTTCTGTGATGATCCTTTTTATACAAAATTAAGAATAATTTGCCTATTAGTTTACGATTTGCTGGATTTAAGCTTTGTTCCTGATTTGTGGTGGCTATGTGCTGCATGTTGGTAGTTGATATATTATGAGTCAGATGGAGATGGCCACATAAGAACTGTTATTGATGGTAGGTAATTGAACATCTTGGATAAAAATGCCTTTTTAGTGTCAGTATTATCTCTTTCAAATGTTTTGTGCTGAAAGTTGTCCAATATGGAAGTGTAATTTCTTGAGGTAGATCATATGAATCCTGCATCTGGTGCTACTTTTTTCTTGTTTTGATTGTCAGTATCTTTATCTGATTTGTGGTTTGGGTTCTTCTTCACAAGGTTGTAACGGATCTGTTTATGGCTAAGGAGGAAATTGCAAAATTAAAAGAGGAGGCACAGGCTAACAAAGAGCACATGCTGCAGGTGCGTTTCTTTCATCAAGAAAACACTTGTATACCAGTGCATGTTAACATGATGTTATTATGTACTACTTTGCAGTATAAAGGTATAGCAGAGGTGAATGAAGCTGCATTAAAGCAGATGGAAATTGCCCATGAGAACTTCAAAGCTGAGGTACTCCCAATGTTTTGTAGCTTAGGACTTCCCTTTATTGCACCATGCTTGAATTTGGTTGGACAGCACACAGATATATCTTAATTTGGTTGGACAGCACACAGATATATCTTCTCATGTTGTACTTTCCAAAAAATATTTTCTAGTCTGAAAAGTTGAAAGAATCATTAGAAGCTGAGCGTCTTTCACTCAAAGAGAGGGTTTCAGAACTTGAAAAGGTATTGAATTTGAAGAATGAAGAGATTGCCTCTGCAGAAGCACGAAAAGAAGAGGCTCTGGCTTCTACATTTGCAGAAATCACTGGTTTGAAGGATGAAAGCTCAAGAAAGACGTAAGTTATGCTTTCTGCACTATGTTTTGATTTTTATATTGCTTAAGGTCTCTCATTTTTGTCCTTTTGTTGTAGTTCACAAATTGTGACATTGGAAATTCAAATCTCTGTGCTAAAAGATGATTTGGAGAAGGCACATGAGCGTTGGCAGGTTGCTCAAGCAAATTATGAAAGACAGGTCAAAATGTTTCCCTTAGTAGTATGACTAGGCATTGCGTGCTTTAAGCTTACACCAATAATGTAATAATTATTATTTAAGCAGTGCAACTGCTGGAATTGAGGCACTAAACTTCTAACTGCATTTAAAGCGGGTTGATGTCTCAAAGCTGTACATATTTAGGCTTTGACTAGCCCATGTAGTTTCATGGATTAGAACTGTTAGTCCAAAAGGACACCCTCCGTCTTAAATCTAGGTTTAACTATTTGCTTTTGAAATGTTCACTCCATAAAGACACACTCTTATAATTAATGATGCTTGCAAAATGTCCTTGCGCGGATGGAAAAGATCTAGGGTTTCAATTCTCTTTGAAAGTTGATAATTTCTGAAAAAATCTATCATATTTATTATAATGCATTTGTTGGAGAATCACATGTACTATTCACTATAATCACAAATTAAATTTGCACTGAGTGGTGATCTTGAACTGTTCTTTGTCGTTTTCAGGTCATTTTACAATCTGAGACAATCCAGGAATTGGCAAAAACTTCGCAAGCCTTTGCCTCTTTACAAAAGGAAGCATCTGATATGCGCAAACTGGCAGATGGACTGAAAAGTGAAAATGTAACTTCACTTTACATTTGATGCAGCTTATTAATTGCTTTCCTTGGCGTTGAAAACATTATTTCGTGGTTATGTTTTTCATTTTTCAGCTTCATTTTTTCCTATCATTTACTTTTCTTTAACATGTTTAATACTCAGTACCTGCTATCTTTTGTCTATGATTTCTAAAGTTAATATTGCATGCCTCTTTTGGCTGTACCAAGATTTTTACGGTTTGGATGAAACCCAATTCCGATCATTTGTGATTGTTCTTGCATAGAAGCTGATTAGGGTTAATCATCAAGAACCACAGCTCACCATATCTTGTGCTAAAAGTTGAACACATTACAAGGGTACCCAATCTAACTTGAGGCAATATGAAACGAATAATAAAGAATTCGCGTCCTGGATAAAGACTTCACTGAACAGCTTAAAACCTCTTCGCTGCAAAAGTTAAATTTTTTAAGGTCAGACTTGTTGAATTTGTTACTGATTGATGAAACTGTGTTCGTTTACTTTTGAGTGTTCAAAACACTTATTCCTGCGTCGATTCTCAAATGTCATTTCTGCAAACTTTTGTTAATTCTTACTTTGTGCGCTTATTTGCTGCTGATGGATAAAAAAATGTGTTTGTGTACTTCAAAACACTTATTCCTGCATCACTTCTCAAATGTCAGTTATACAAACTTTTGTTAATTCTTAACTTGTACTCTTATTTGCTACTGATGGATAGAAAACATGTTTATATACTTTTGAGTGTTCAACACTCACCTGGCATTGAGTCTCAAATGTCTGTCTGCAAACTTTTTTTAATTCTTTCTTTGTACTCTTATATAACTTACAGGATGAACTGAAGAGTAACTGGGGAACTGAGAAATTGTTGCTTGAGGAATCGAAGAAACAAGCTGAGAAAAAATATGAAGAACTCAATGAGCAGGTTCTTACTTGATATATATGCTTAATTTAATTTTCGTGGTGATCTACTTTCTTTTATTTATAATGATCTACATAAAGGCTATGGATGGTCCACTTGTACATGCATTTGGTTCTGATTGAATGCTGGGTTCATATTCTATCACTGTGGGAAAATTGGTTCGCGTGGTATTTCTTCTGTAGCAAACTTTGTAATGTTAATAGGAACTTGTCTTGGCAGGTTCATTGTTTGTTGTGTAGTTTTTTCATGTTAGTTGTTTGCAACCTTAAACAAATCTCTCTCACACACACACATACCTGCATATTACCGAGTCACTATTTGACAGATTTAGTTTATGGTGTTTTATTTACCTTAACTATTTTGTTGAGAGGTTGTTTTAACTGATCATGTTTATTCATAGGTTGCTCTTGAGATATTTAGCTATTCCAGATTTCACAATATTCAATCATAGTAATGCAATGTAAAGTTCCATTTTGGTTAATTTAACAGATATTTGGAAAATTGCTAGCAACACTGTATTATTTTTGACTTTGGCATTTCTAGGATGCGAGTTTACTGCCTGTCTGGTTATCTATTTGTGTTCTTTACCAACATCTCTATCTTTATTCCTGCAGAACAAAATATTGCATAGTCGACTTGAGGCTTTGCATATTCATATCGCTGAGAAGGAAAGCAATTCTGCTGGAATTTCTTCTGAAAGGGCTTCTGACCAATATAGTGATTCTGGTTTGCAGAATGTAGTTAGCTATCTTCGGAGGTCAAAGGAAATCGTATGTCTTTTCTATTCAAAATTTTCTTTCTTGTCTCCCAACAGAAAATGGATTTCCATGACTTCTTCCTTTTGTTTTGGCAGGCAGAAACCGAGATTTCCTTGTTGAAGCAGGAAAAACTGAGATTGCAATCACAAGTATGTTTGTTAAAATCAATTTCCCCATTATTTATTTATTTTGTCATTGTTACTCACTGTCATGTATTCTGCCACCATGTACATGATGTGTCATTGCAGCAGAGTACCTCCTCCTGTTTCTTTGATGTGCTATCATTGTACTCTGCCATTTTACATTTTGATTTATCCTAAAATGTACAACCTGTACTGGTTCGTGTTACACATTCTGGCATAATTTGTGTTTATTGATCGTATACTTTATCAAAACTGACACCTATTTTTATCACGTATATCTGTACAGGTGTTCCATTATTGTTTTGACTATGCATGTTTGTGACTTTGCGCATTCATTGGGGAAAGTTGGGGGCATTAAAGGTTTTTGTTTCACATCAGTAGTTTGTTTTTTATTTTCCATTTCATCCCATTTTGAATGACTAAGACCTGTAGTTTGCGTATTGTGTAATGTGATATAGGGAGTGGAAATTGCTGTCATATTTATATTTGTGACTGGACGTATGATTTTGGACATGTCGTTGCACTTTCATTGATGGACATTGCATTCATTGTTGCTATTATTTGTGAGTGTTAATATTTATTTCCATTTACATGTAGCTTGAGAGTGCTCTTAAAGCTGCAGAAACTGCCCAAGCTAAACTGCATACTGAGCGAGCAAATTCAAGGGCATTATTATTCTCGGAAGAAGAAATCAATTCTCTTCAACTTCAGGTATGACTGTCTGTGTCTTAATTTTTGGAGCGAGGAAAAGATAACTGCATTGCTGTATTTCTTTTATTCTTTGATTTTGTCTTTCCAACTTCCAAAACTTGAATTTTTATGCATGTTCTTTCATCATATCCTCCTTAATTATGAAATCACTTGCAATCTTCTTCTTTATAATCTTGTATTAAATTCTTGGCAGGTTAGAGAGATGAACTTACTTCGTGAAAGTAACTTGCAATTGAGAGAAGAAAATAAACATAATTTTGAGGAATGTGAGGTAATCTTTGTAGCTTATATGAGATGTGATGTTGAGATGCTATCTCCATATTAACTTTTTCCTGTACTATTGATGTTTTTGGTACCCACGATTTCAAGTTGTTACCTTATGTTGTAGAAATTGCGTGAGGTAGCACAAAAGGCTAGGGCCCATTCTGACAGTCTAGAATGTATATTGCGGGAAAGACAAATTGAGATAGAAGCTTGTAGAAAAGAGATTGAATTGGAAAGTGTGGAGAAAGGTCATCTTGAAAGGAGAGTCTCTGAGGTATTTTATTGTCAAAATGTCTTTTCTTTGAGAATTTCTTTTTAGTTAAGGTTTCAAAGTATGGTGTTCTACAGCTGCTTGAGAGAAGTAGAAACATAGATGTAGAAGACTATGATCGGATGAAGAATGATCTTCAACAACTGCAGGTATGGGTATATATTATACTCATTTTGTTTTGGAAAAGATTTTTACTTTTTTTTAGGGTTTTGACTCTTTTTGGTTAAAATTCATCAGATGTCTGACCTCTTAATAATAAAATACTTGGAATGAATGTAATATCTTTTCTTGGATTTTCCTGCAATTTGGATGCTTCCTGGACTTATCTGTCAAATCAAGTTGTTTAAAGCACTTTTTGTCATCCTTGCTTGTATTGGGGCTTATGATGTTGTCACTAAAACAGATATATGGGTGTCACTTGATTTTACTCTCAAAAATGTAGTTTTGAGACTTTTTCTTTATATGCTTTGAATATTGAAATCTAATGCCTATCATCATTTATTATTATTGTTTGTATCCTTTCCCCTACATATCATCTTGGTTCCGTAACAGGAGAAACTGAAAGACAAGGAAGGTGAGATAGAAGAAGTTAAACGTCTCATGTCTAAACAACAGGAGACTATATCCAGATTGGAACAGGACCTCACAAAGAGTGAAACAGAGCTGAATCTGAGGGAGAGAAGGATAAATGAACTTCTGCAAACTGAGGTTGATAGCATAGTCATTTTTACAATGCACTATGTGTATTATTTAGTTTTGTTAGTCTGTACTTGCTGCATGGATTGTGTAATACTGTCTCTTTATATGCAGGCTGCTTTGAGATCTGATTTTGAGAAGCAGAAGAAGTTGGTAGTTCAGTGGAAGGTTGAGAAATAATCTTGCTTCTTCCGAATAAAAGATTTGATGTAGTACTGCTCATATATAACCATGAGACCTTTTACTTCAATGGCTTTTTCTTAGCAGTTTACTTGATATTCTGCAGAAAAAATGTGATATTTTGTCCAAGGAGAAGGAAGAATCCAGCAAAGAGAAACAAGCACTTTCTAAGCATATTGAGGACTTAAAACAAGGTGCGTCTTTCATTTGGAAAAATAATGGTCTAATTAATAGGCTATTTCTAAATGGTATAATTGATAGGCTATCATGTGCCTCGTATACTTAATTCATTCTACCTAACAGGTAAAAGACCCATTGGAAATGTTAGTGGTGAGCAAATCATGAAGGAGAAGGAGGAGAAAGATCATAGGATACAGGTTTATTGAAAATAAAATTACGTCATTTTACCTATTTTAATTTCCTTAACCAATTTTCCACATGTTTTATTTTGTAATATTGTCATCTAGATTCTGGAGAAAACAGTTGAGAGACAGAGAGAGGAGCTGAAGAAGGAAAAGGAGGATCAGCGGGCAGAGAAAGTAAAGCGCCAGAATACAGAGAAAGCAATTATGGACTCATATAAAAATGTTGATCAGGTTCTTTGTACATTCTTCTTTGAACTTATACACGGTTTACCTTGTCAACAAAAATTCTCCTTGATTGAAGGCAGGTAGGTGTGAAAATGAAAGGTTCCAGAAATTGAGACGGTAAAAAAAAATTAGAATTTCCGTTTTGAGGGTCGACATTTTGATTCTTTTAAAAATTTGCCGGCCTACCGTTACAGCACTAAATTGTATGGTTGTCAATGAAACAGTAATAACATAGCTTACCTGTATTTTTCTCTAATTTGAGGGATTTATAGTTTGATTTCATATATGTCATTAATGCACTATTTCTATCTATTACAGGCAAAATCACAGTTTGCAGATAAACTTGAGAAACATAAGCAGTCGGTGAAGCAAATATCAGATGAAATAGAAAAGCTTAAGCATGCCGAGGGCAACCTTCCAGAGGTGAGGATTTCCAGCTCATTTCCCCTTCTTTTTAATTCCATGTTTCAAACGAATGTTGCATAGCAGTTGTTTAATTTGTAAAAATGGCCCAATGAATTTAATGTAATTGGGAATAGGTTGCCACTTTAATGAGAATAGTCGAATGAATACAGTAGCATAAAATTACATTTCACGAGTATCTTGTTAAATTAGAAAATAGTGTTTTGCAGAGTTAAAAATGAGGAAAATTCAACCCCTTTATAAAACATTTTTTAAAAGCATGATTCAAGTGTTTTTCATGCATGATACAAACTTGGGAGAACAAAAGTAACATGGTTTCCGAACCTATCTAGTTTTCTGAATAAAAAATGATATATTTTTCTTTTTCCTGAATTTAATATTGGTTGAACTGTCTCACTTTCTACGACAAAGTTGCCGTACTTTTCTTTTTTGCTGTTTTCTTTCTGGATCAGTTTTTTGGGTTTTCCTTTTCAGGATCACTTTAACTTTGGCGTAATTGTACAGTGTCATCTGTGTTGCGTCAAATACTATTTTTGGACGTTCATAATATTGATTTGTTTCAGGGTACATCTGTGGTTCAAGTTCTTTCTGGGACTATGCTGGATGATCTATTTGCTCCATATGCTTCTGCTGTTGAAAGTTTTGAAAGGATAGCGCATTCCGTCTCCATTGAGCTTGGTGCTAGTGCTCCTATAGAAACTACTTCCATATCAGATAATTCTACAGCTGTGGCTTCTGGTAATTCTCATTGATTGCAAATACCGGTTTTAGTTTGTGACATGTTCATTATTAACTTAAATACCATGTAACATGATGATCAATTGTCCCTATATGCAATTATTTATCTGCAGGTCAGGCAGTGTCATCTGTGAGTGCTACCACCACCACTGCTGTTCCCACAGGTCACTTGGCTGCTAAAGTGCCAGAAGAAAAACGAATTTCACTACCCAAGACCGGTGTTGAAACACGAAAAGTGGGGAGGAGATTAGTAAGGCCCCGACTTGTTAAACCTGAAGAGCCTCAGGGTGATGTAGCAGATGTGTCAGAAGCTGATGGATCCAACACAGGAGAGAAACTAGCTACATCTCAAGATTCTGACAGTCAACGGAAATCCACTTCATTGTCTCAGCCACTGGCTCGCAAACGCCAAGCTTCATCTTCTTCTGCATCTGATTTGAATGAGCAACTACGACAAGAAGAGATAGGGTCTCATGTATCGGCTCCTGTGGTAAAAAGACCCAAAGGTTCTGATCTGCAACCAGAGGATGCAGAAGGTCAATTTGCTCCTTCAGTAGATTCGCTGGTAAGTATGCAAGCAGTTGAGGAACCTTCCGACGCTGCTGCTGATTTACCTGGAAGCTTAAATGAGGAATGTGTTGAGAAGCAAGAGATTGGCACTGCTGGAGAAAAATCTGAACCGCCAAAAGAATCTGAACAGCTAGAGACTGCTATCAATCAGAACCAGAATGAGAAGGCTGACACTGCTGAAGAGGTTTATGATAGGCCAATTGGAACTGCAATGCAGTTTGAAGAAGGTTCAAGAGCGGATGTGGAAGATAACCAGCAATCCACAGTGGAACAGGAAACTGAGAGGGAAGAGGGAGAGGTAGTCCCTAATGTTGCAGAAGTTGAAGAAGTTGCTGATGCCTTGACTGCAACTGGAACCCCAGAGAGGGGAGATGGTATGCCTGACACTGGCGTTTCTACTCCAATGGCTTCACCGGCAAGGATTGATGATGAAGCCATGGTTGGCGGAGGAATGGAGTTGGGTGAGATGAACTCTCCGGAGGTTACCGCTGATGAGAAGAATGATGAAGGCGAGGAGAATGGTGAAGGTTCTGACAAGTCAAATGTTGAAGGTTCTGACGATAAGTGGAATGACCAGGTTATTGCAATGGAGACTGATCAAACTCAAGAAACTAGTAGTAGCACAGTTCCTTCAGAAGTTGAAGCTTCAAAACAAGTGCTTAGTTCCAATGTGACCGAGGGAGAAGAGGTTAAACAGCAGGAGGAGGTGTCAGCATCGACGGGTGCCAGCACATCTACAGTGGTGAATCTGGCAGAGAGAGCAAGGCAGAGGGCAATGCTGAGACAGTCGGGGGCTGGAGTTCTTTCGTCTCCCGGTGTAACTGGTAGGGGCCGTGGAAGTGGAAGAGCAGTGCGTGGTCGTGGTGCACGCATAGTTCGAGGTGGACGTGGACAACCTCCACCTCCGGGTCAACAAGGTTGATTTTTTTTGTTTCTATAAAATCTATATACTAATACTATTACCGTTGGTTAATTACAGCATTAAGCAAAGTGTACGTCCCGTTCCCCCTTGAATCTTTTCTTGCCTTCTTTATAATTCAAATGTCGCTGTTAGTTTTACTAGCTTGTAAATTAGAATTAACTTATAAATTCAATAACCTCTATTTTATACTAATTTATGGCATATTTTCTCAAAAACTGTACTCATTAATATTGTTTGTTTCAATAATTTTTAAAATGTTAATTTCCTTTGCTGGAAGAAGAAAATAGAACACTAATTTATTTTATTCTGCTTCACAACAAATGTGAAATAATTTGCTCTTCTATCAATACCATCTAATGTACTTATGAAACAAATGTGCAAGTAGTTTCATAATGTGAATACCTTTTAAATTATCTCCAAAAAAAAGTATATCTTTTAAATTGTAATTAAAAATGATAAATATGTTTTCGATTTTTCAAGTTATTTTTATGTAATATACTACAGATTTTTCAAGTTATTTGAAAATTGAATGATGAATTAATAAGAGAAGCAAAAGCTTTACAAAGGTGACAGAAGAGTTAATCAAGAAGGAAGGATTCGTAAAGATCTTAAGTTATCAACTAAAAGTAATCAAGTAAAATAAAGTTCAATTAGGGAGAGGAGAAATGAGCCGCTTAAGATCTTCTCGTAGGTGACTTTAGTTATCTTCAGCTAAATATCTACAATTCTGGTCAAATTTCAGTTAAGTCTTGATTGGATTGTTGCTCTCTCACCAGCTTTAAAGGCCACTGTTACTTCTCTAATCCTAGGATCTTATTATCTTAAGCTAAATATCTACATGCCTAGTCAAATTTCAGCTAAGCCTTGATTGGATAGTTGCTCTCTTCTTAGCTTTAAATGTAACACCCCATGTTAGAGGTTAGAAAATTTAGAAATTTCTAGAAAATTTAGAAATTTCTAGTATATCATATGCTTTGCATAATTGAGTATTCGTTGATATGTGCATATGTTGGGCCCCGATTCGTAATAAGCATGTTTACATTATTTTGAGGTTTTAGTTTGATAATTTTAATTTGATTGGAATAAATTGAAGATTTTATTGCTTAAGTTATGATGAAGTTCGATTTGTTAAGACATTCTTATTTTGTGATGCATTGTTGATATTTAAAGAATTATATGAATTGAGGGTTATATTTGTTTAGGCTAATAAAGATTAAATGGGGGATTAGATTTAATTAGAGTTTATGTGGATTTTAAAAATTTATTGAAAGTCTTAGTTAAAATTAGAGTTTAAAACAATAAGTTGATTTGAAAGAACAAATTAGGAAGTTTGTATATGTTATTAAGGCTTAAGGTCTTTAAAGATGGGCCTTTGGCCCATTTAAAGTGTCATTAAATAAGAAGAAGAATTGAATTAAAACAAGCATAAAGGAAAACAAAGTGAGGGAGTCGTATGAAAGAGGGAGAGGAGATGAAATTAACAAGGAAAAGAAGAGTTGATTGAAACTACAACGTTTTTGAGGGCTTAGGTTTAAGTTAAAAGCAAAGTTACCTTAGGTTATGTGAGAAGCATACGAAACATCACCAAGAAGAGAAGATAAAGAGAGCTCACGAAAATTTCAAAGAAAAGGGAGGAGATGGGTTTCGGCTAGTGGAGAAGAAGGAGAAGAGAAAGAAAAGCTTGGGTTTTTGTGTTGTAAGCAAGAAGAAAGTGCAAAGAAAGAGTTTACCCTCCATTAGAAACAAGAAGAGGATTTCGTGGGTTTCATATAAGGTAAGGGATTTCGAAATTTCTTGGTTTTCTTGTTAGGATTTGTGTCTTCCTTGCTTAATCATGGTAGATTGAAGAGTTAATTATGAAAGAACAAGAAAAGAAAAGAAGAAGAAGAGTGATGGGAGTTTCTAAAATCTGATTTTCGTGGGAGGGGTTTCTAAGATTAGGATTTTCGAATTTTGTTGCTTATTTAGCTAAGTTTTGATGCTAATGATTTAATTAAAGTGTGGGTAAGGTGATGGTGAATTAAATTCATGTTGTTTAAAAATTTCAGCATATGTCCCATGTTTTAATTCATGGT
>JANZLF010000002.1:20858878-20881553 GCA_026546835.1 Erythroxylum foetidum
GCTAAGTGTTTGTTTCCGCTCTCGATTTTGTTTTCCGTATTATGTTATTCGATTCCGCTTCGTTTTTCGTTTCGCGTCATCTATGGCTTTGTTTCCGATTCGAAATTTCGATGCGAAATTTCTGTACCCATTCGTTTTTGTTTCTTTCGTTCTTCGTTTTTCGGTTGGGATCCGGTTCCCGGATCGGGTCCCAACAATCACCTTCACCAAAGCACTCTCTTTATTGTTCATCACCGAAGACAACTATCTTGCTCATTTCTATGTATTGGTTTATATGCTTGCTTCCCACATCAATGTTACACCTTGCAAAGTCTTCTGTCATTTGAGTTTTTTATTGTTACTAAATCCTTGTGCCTTTCCATCCACCAAAATTTCTTGATTGCTCTCCCCATTTTTAGCTTAAGTCAAATAAGTTACATGGATGTTTTAATGTTTTAATAGATATATGCATGAATGGTGTATATTTTCATGCTTGTGAATTGATGCATGTGTGGTTGTTGTTGGAAGAAGAGTTTCAGCGATAAAGCAAAATGAAAATATCAGAAAGTGTGGTGGACTGTAGAAATTGGAGTTATATGAAGTGTGTTGGAGTGTTACATGCAGTGTTTTACTAAATATACATATGTATTTAGAACATAACTTAATCCGTGAATATCCAAATTGGATGGAGTTTGATTTAGAGTAAATTAGAGACATAGGGCTAAATTTTTCATGAAGAAATCGAAACTGAAATATGTCCTAAAGAGTCTTAAAATTTGGCTTGAAGTTGAGAGTTATATTCTATTGAGGTATGAAAACAGTCTACAGATTTTTGATTATAACTTAAATGATATTGAACCCAAATGCATGAAATTGATGTCATTGAACACTTAAGACATTGTGGAACATTTGATTAGTAGAAGGTATTGCCTAAATACTTCATTGTCCAGGTCAAAACGGTCAGACAAATCTGACCTGAAATCTACTTAAGATAAAAATATGAAAATTTGATAGGTTTCATGAATAATATTACGAAGTTGAAGAGGTTTAATAAATTGAAAAATGCTGCAGTATTTTGATTACTCTAAATCAAAAGAAATATGGCTACAACTTTCTTAAAGAAGTCGACTTTTAATTCTATCTCTAAGTACTTCAAAATCTGGCTTGAAATTGAGTCTTGACTGAGGCTGTAGCACTACTAAGGACAGAAATCATTTCTTGTGATTATTGAATAAACTATATTGATGTAGGCTGAATTAGACTGAAGTGTCTTCACCAAAGTTGTAGCTTATTCTCTTAGGTTTAAATTGGTATAAAGTTTGTAATTTTTTGATATTGGAATTGAGAGTTATGAGGTATACAACTTGGAGGCATGATCATGCATTAGCCAAAAATTTTAAATGTACACAGTCTATGGTATTTTGAGCATAGTTCATTGAATACTAAACCAAATTGGATGAACTTGGTATCATTGGAAACCTAAGAAAGAGAGGAAAAAACTTTCTAGAAGGAAGTATTACCTAATTACCTCACCTTCCTGATGAGAATAATTGAGAAAAGTGGACCCGAAGGTGTATTGTGAAATAAAAATTAATGATAAGAAGCCCGAATTTTTGACATGAACATGCATCATACATATTCAGTATACATGAATGTGCATAATTGAATTCATAATTGTGCGCAATAGTAATATATGATTGTATTGAATGTTTTAGAGGAACCCTTAGAGCGACCGATTCCAGATATTACCGGGACTTCGAGGCAATAAGAAAACAGAGAGTTTTTGTGAGTAATCTTAGATGGTCACACCTTATTTTATTCTACTTGTTGAATTTGATTTATGATAATTGTGTTTCGAAATCCAGATAATGATTGTCCGAGTTGTTTGATGCATGTTTATATCATTGGAAGTGTTACTTGCATGTGAATATGATTGAGTACTTGCTTTGCACATGAAATGCTTGAAATGACCTTGTTTTGTTTTAAAACTGTTAAGTCCTAATTGTGGGTAAATAGGCATGCCTAAAAGGGTCTGCAGCTACTTCTGTGACATTTTGTGTCTTCTGTTATTGAGATGAAAGTCTCTTCTGTAATATGATGCCAATTATGGTATCTTCTGTATAAGTCCCTTTACCCACTTCTGTTGATGGATTTAGCAGTCATCTAATTTTGTAATATGATATATGTTTGATTCTCATATAAACCAAATTGTATTCTGATTCTGAAGGGTTTATACCATCTTGTGATGTTCAGTTCTGATAATTATAAAAATATGTTCTGAAATGCATTATGTCTGATTTAATGTTAGGCAATCTTTTAATGCATGTTTATGCTGTTACATGATTCTGTATGATGAGATGTCGCTTCATGTATAGATTAGTTATTACTCATTGGATTTGCCCCCTGTAGGTTCTGAAAGAGGGACGTAAGAACTGGGACAAGACAACCGCGATGGCCAAAGGAGTCTGATTTTTGTTTTGTTCATATGTATTTTAAGATTATTTTTGGACTTGTATCTAATTTCTATAACTCCTGAATTTTTATTTTGATGGGTTGTAATAACCTTAATTCAGACTACTTTCTGAAATTATGATATACGATGTATGTTTGTTGAGATTCTAGTAATGCATGTATAAAGTGTTTTGTATGTTTCGAAATGCTTCGTGTTCAGTGTGTTCTGTGTGTGTGACACTCGCAATATCCTCCCAAGGGGTATTAGGGCGTCACATTAAATGCCACTATTACTTCTTTAATCTTGCTCATAGTTTTAGCAATGAATGTAGAGTTATCGACAAATTTACCTATATAATTCAATTATTCCTTTCCTTCCAACGCAATAGCTATGAGTGATTTTGAATACTTTTAAGCCACCTCCTTAATTTAGAACTCTTGGTGAATCCTTTTCTTGGTATGAACAATTGAAGGGTTGAAGGACCTGATTCTACAAGGCCTGAGAATATTGGCACTTAAAGAATAATTAGTTTGTTGATTCTCAAAGGAGCTTACAAAGTTGGTAAGTCAGGTCTAAGTAACCTTTAAGGCTATTTTTGGTTTTTAATATTTGCTTAAGAGTCGGCCAAATGTAAACAAGAATTTGGATAGTGAGATTTGAACTATACCAGATTTAAACAATTAATCTTATGATGTAATCTCCTTAATATTTTCAAGCAAGATTTATTTATGAATATACGAATTTATCTCTCAACTAGATTATGGAGTTTGTCGAAATGGTGATTGAAGCGTCAGAAATAACCAATGCGCTCATATCTCAAATTGCGCGGAACCCACTACCAATACCTTTTTGATAACAAAGCCCTCGACCAAGGGCTTAACCCGAAATGAGTGATTCCTACTGCCCTTCGGTGGTAAAACCAAAAATCAGAAATTCAATGGCAAGAGACATTTTATATCGATAGAGGAAATAACCATGTGAAAACCAGGGCAGGGATTCTCTATAAGAGGAATATAGATCAGGCATGTAACAAGGAAAGTTTGCCCCTATCAGGGATCAACTCCTTATACTGCCACACCACTCCTTTATATGGACAATTTCTTTCACTTTTGCAATACCAAAGAGTCTTAACCTCGTTAAAATTGAATAATTTTTTATATGCAGTGGTCCTATAGTTGCACCAGTTATTATACCAAAACTAAGTATCTTGTCTATTGCCAATCAAACTTTTGAATTTTAAACTGAGTTTTTATTCATCCTTAGCATTTAAATTAATGTCTATGAATGCTCCTTGTTTTTTTCTCATACCCTAAAAGCTCCTATTGACTAAATAGTATATATGTGCATTCATCTAACCCTTGATACTTATTTGTCATTGAATACTCTCCATATCCCTTTTTTAGAAGCATATGGTTCATTGCTTTTATTGATACAATTCTACCCTTATTCATCTTTAAGGCAACAAAGATCAATCTATTTAACCTTAGCAGAGGAGGACCTCAGAACATCATTAGATCAAAGAAAATCCTTGACCATTTTTTAAATATCATTTATAAGGATTTGCAAAGCACCAAGTGGGAGCTCTGATGAATGTGAAGGTTTCCAAGGATTGATAAAATAAGTTGTAGTCTTCTCTCATATGAAAGAAAAAAATTCTACTACCTACAAATCCTCTTCTTAATGACTTCAAGTGGGGGATACAATCTCCGAAAGAGGGTTTTTTATTGGTAATAGGAAGTCCCAAATATTTAAAGGAGCTTGCTAGGATGGAGACTTGAGATATTGCTAAGAGAAGCCATATTTAGGGCTCTTAATGAAACATATATAATATTTTTATTAAAAATAATGGAAAAACCTGGCAACTTAGAGAAAGAATTGAGATATTTCATGAATATATCAAGTGAAGGAGAATCACCATCACAAAATAGAAGGAAATCATTAGCAAAAGTCAAATTAAAGATTTTACATTGTTTGTATTTGTGATGATACCTGAGCATGCCTCTTATCTCTTTATTTCTAGCGATGAGCTGAGTGCGAATTTCAACGACTAGGGTGAATACATAAGAGGATAAAAGGTCTCCTACCTATGACCCTTAGCACTATGAAAGATCATAGGTAGTTAGGAAAGATAAAACCATGAAGACTTTAATAATGAATGTCTAATCTAATGAATCAAAAGCCTTATTAAAATGAATCTTCAAGGTCCATCACTTGATTGAGTATTTGGTGTTATAATCTTTGAAGAATTCTTGAAGAGAATATTATCACCGATATTTCTTTCTTGGATAAATGCATTTGATAAGGATTAATGAGTAATTTCAAGATTCGGAGATGAACTTGCAACTTACTTTATAATAAGAGATATCTCTAAATTCAAGTAGAGAGGAGGAATTAGTTTTTTCAGGAACAAGACAAATGCAAGTCTTATTAATCTTTTTGAGCATTTTCTAGCATTTAAAAACTTTCAAAATAACTTCTACAACTAAGTCTCCAGTAAGATTCCATATTTTTAGAAGAATGGAGCATTGAAACCATATAGACCTAGGTCTTTATTAGTATCAAGGCTAAAGAGAGCAATTTGTACATCAGAAGCATTAAAAGGTTCGATGAGAAAATCAGTCCAAGAATGGTCTAAGCTTAAGTTTACAGAGCAGTTAAATTTTTATATAGAAAATTTACAGATTTATTATTCCCCAAGGAGAATTTAAATTAATTAAAGGATGTGGTCTTAAGCATTCCTTACTCATTACATAAAATCCCTAAAGCATCAAGTAGAGAGATGATATCAAGTAGAGAGAGGATCTTATTTTTATTCCTTCAGGTTAAAATCAAGTTATGGAAGTTTTTTATGTTCTAATCATCCTTTTTAATCCATTGTATTCTTGACTTAAGCCTTAATAAAGAATTATTTATAACATGATCTTGGATGTAGTTCTCTAATATTAGTGCTCTTGGTTTTTAAAAAAAGTATCTAATGGATGCTTGTAGCATTTCTACATAGAAATAAGCAATTCTTTGGTTTCTTTAATATTTGCCTTTATGTATAGAAGCAATCTTTTAGTAAGTTTCTTGAGCTCATTTTTATTTCTCTCAATTTCCTCATCATCTAGTAAGTTTTGCATCTAAAAATTTATTCTTGTAGACCATTCTTGTAGACCATTCTTGACATCCCTTTCAAAAATCTACTACATTGGTTAAATAGTTGTTAAATTTGAACGGGGTTTGGTATGGCTTCTAGTGGCAAAATCCAAAACCTTTCTATAAGAGTGAATGGAGCATAGTGAAGGACCGTAATGGGTATGAATAGAGGGGAATTTGTTAAACCTGGGTGAATTAACCAGAACCCTATCAAGCTTTCTCCTAATGAGCTAGTCACCATGTTGTATATTATTTCAAGTGAAGAATTGCCCTCCAAAATTCAAAATAAGAACCCCAGTATGTGTAATTAAAGAATAAAGTTCATCATTCACATTTCATAATTTTAGACCTCTTCCTTTATCCTTTTCTAAGTTTAAAATACCATTAAGGTCCCCTAATAGTAGCTAGGGAGTTTGGATCCTAGCTTGAAGCTTCTTTAATTCATTCCATAGTTGCACTTTCTAAAAAGCCAAGTTTATAGCATAGATAAAAGAAATATTGATAAGTGAAGAGGCAAAAGAAAGAGAGCAAGTAAGGAGAATTACTTAATCTGAGATGAATAACTTAATGACTTGGATAAGATCTAAGTTATATAACAATGATCCTCTCATGTAATGCACTTAGTGATTGGAAAGGTAGTAACAATTTTTCCCAAAAACTAAAGATTGTCACCTAAGGTAATAAAGAAATAGGCTTTCTTTTATATCTAAAATAAGATCCCTAATAAACTATTGTTTATGAGGAGCAATAAGTCCTCTAACTTTCTAGGAAAAAATGACATTTAAAGATGATTAGATGCGTAGACTCTAAAAATGGTTTTCTTCTTAGTTTTTCTACCAAACCTTTTTTCAGTAATGAGAAAAGAGTCTTCTCTAGAGCAATCCCCTAGAGTAATATAGGGAATGAATCCTTTTGAAAAGCCTTTACAGGTCTTTAAGAGATTAGCTCTGAGGATGAACTGAATGACTTGAGACAAGTTATATTTTGATTGAATTTAGGGGAATTCTCTAGTTGAGAAGTAGCTTCAAGTAAAAGATTTGGGTTGCACACTTGATGAGGTGAAACATTAGTTGTGTTGGGTAGGGATAAAGAGTTGGGCATCATAGTCGATTCCAACATCTTTGTTTTAGTACTTTAAACATTTTCATTAGCTTGAACTTGTTTTGTAACTTTAACAACATTTGTAGCATAAGCTTGCCTAATAGATAAAGTATCCTTTGGGTCCATCCATTCCATACATGTACCAATTTTGAAAACTATGTCCTAGCTCTCTAGTGTTTCTTTTGGACTATAGTAGGTTTCCATTTGTAAGAAACTAAGATTTCAATGGTTAACATCTCACCAAACTCTATTAGTTTGCTAATTGTTGTAGAATTTAGGAGTTCATTGTTTGTTCCAACTTCTAGACATATTGTTGCATAATCAATTCTGTCAAGTTTGGCCATATAAGAATCAAGGCATGGAGGTTTTTCCCAAGCACTAGCCAAATAAACTAAACATGAAGTTATCTAATATTGTAATGGAATATTGTAAAAGTTAACTCAAATTGAGACAAACATCCTTTTTCTCATGTCTAATCCCAACCCAGGTTTTTATTTTTAAAGCACTATAAGTTTGTTAATAAAATTCCATGACCCTTTCTCCAAATTGCTTGGTAAGTTATCCTCACTATTGAACTTAAATAAGAAAACACCATCTTCAGTTAACAAGGTTTTCTCTAGGCCTAGATTACCCTACTTTGACACAGTTTAGTGGTTCATTTGGAGAAAAGATTGCATCTTATCAAGAAATTAACCAAATAGGGAAGAGTTCTGGCATGCAACTTTAACTTGCAAAATCTCGAGAGGGGGAAAAACTACCTCATTCTTATAAGAGAAGGGAAAGTAAGAGAGCTTACCATGAATACCATTCTTATTCACAATTTTGCACTAAGTTATTCTTTCTTTAGGGGAACAGGGATTTGGTATCAAAAAGCTAGCTTGGAGGTAGTGTTAGGGAAAGTTGGAAGAGTAGAAGAGAGAGGAGGGAAATGGTATGAGAAAGAATGTTGGACCCTGATTTTTTTAAAAATTATTTATTATTTGTTTAATTATTTAATTGTGAATTGTTTGTTTAAGTTGTATTATTTTTCTAATTGAGTCCATTGATTTAGAAAGCCTGAGTTGAAATTAGAAATTTAGAATGGAAAAGACAGAATTAAATTAGAGTATAGTTAAGGTATTAGATTAAAGGCTTAAGGTAAGAAGAATTGGGATTAAATGAAGGAGGGTTATTTTTGGAAGGGCAAGTAAAATGAAGGGCAAAATTGGAAGATTAGATAAAAATGTAGTCTTGGATTAGAATAAAAGAAGGGAAGTGTCATGGAAGAGGGAAAAGAAGAGAAAAGAAGAAGAAAAAAAAGAAAAATCTAGGGCTTTTGGAGATCTTGAAGACTTTGAGGCTAAAACAAAGAAGCATAAACATTAACCCTTCTTGATTGTTGGATGAACCATATTTAATGATAGTTAGAAGTGAAGCTAAAGTTGAATGAGTGTAGGAAGTGGTTGATGAATGGTGTATGGAAATGTTTTAATCTTTTAGGGTTAATGATCAAAGATAGATTATGATGTATTTGTGAATGATTTTGAGTTGAAATGGAGTTGGAAATAAAGTAAAAGGAATGGTTTATGTTTAAGATGGGTTATTTGTGAGAGGTGGGAAGTAAAATCTGGAAAATGAAACATGTTCTGCACATGCCTCTGTCAAAGTTCGTCGTGGCTATCATTATTTTGTTCGTCATGGCCAACTTGAAGGGTGAAGTTCGTCGTGGTTAACTCAGGGGTTAGCTGCGGCGAACTTGTAAGATTTTGGGTGAATTTTTCCTTTCTAGAAAAGTTTGTCGCGGCAAACTTTCCAGTACCGAACATGCTTTAATATTGAGTATAAATTTTTGTATAGTTATCCAAATGGAGTGATTTTTTATTTTGAGTAAACCAAAGACATAGGCATACAAATTGTATGAGAAATTAGGTTTAAATTCAGTCTCTAAGGGTATCAATTTTTGAAAGGAAGTTGACCACATAATATTGTTTCAGTATAAGAGCAGTCTGAAAATGTTTGGAGTATAATTTCGGATTACAAAACTAAATTGAATGATTTTGATGTCATTGGAAACGTAAGACAATGAGGACATTTTTCTAGGAGAAAGTGTTATCAAATTCCTTCATTTACCTAATCATAATGATCATGCAAAATTGACCCGAAAGTTTAGGTTTTGAAAGGATTATAGTTCAATTTTAGCATTTTGATTATTGAAGCCTTATGAATTCATTTTGACTGTTGTTTGAATGAGAACTTGGTTTGTTATAGGAAACCAAGCAAGCTCGATTCAAGAGAAAAAAGAAAGACAACATTGAACTTGGATTGTCAAGCAAAATTAGGTGGGTAATATATTTATAGTTGTTGTATAATATGGGCAAATTGTCTTACTTACTTGTATATTATGTATTAAATTGCTCGTTTTGAATTATGATAATTATTGAAAATGCATTGTGATTGTGATCATGTTATGCCTTGAAAAATGTCATGGCATTTTGTATAAATGAAAAGAGGAAAAAGCATGATGAGCATGAAAAGTATGAATGTGTGCGAAATGAGTTAAGCATTGAAATTTGATTGTGTTTGGACAAGAGAGGAACGTTTCGTTAGTCACGTGCACGTCGACATATAGCCTTCTCCCGGTTGCCCACTTAAGGCTACAAGATCCTGAGAAATCGGACTCGTTTTGTTGACGGTATAAACTTCAGTTTATCCGTTTTGTTCCACGAAACTCTCGAGTAATTTGTTGTGCATTTCATCATTGACTTGTTAAGCATGATGTATAACTGAGTGTTATGTTATGATGGATAAATTACATGACATGTTCTTTGTGATGACGCCTTGGTAACTATGAGTTATGAGTTTTAAATTGTTGAGTATTGAATTGTTACATATATATGTATATATGCTTGAATGTGTGGCTCGTTGCCAATAGCTATAAATGTATAAGCCATTAAGGTTCGCAGCTCACCCCATTACCTTCCACTCCTCAAGTGTAGAACGAGAAGATCGTTGATCCTTGCAAGGCATCGGAAACTCCAAGATAGTTAGAGACTTTTGTACTAAGTTAGTGACTTATGGGGATAGCTTTATAAGCATATCAACATGAGCATTCATTTCACTTTTGTATATTGTATTAAGTCAATGGTATGACTTTTGATATGTAACTAAAGTTGTTCAACTCTTTTGAATTAGGAAATGAAATGGGGTTTCGATGAAGATCTCTTGTGCATTTTCATTATTAATTTCCTTGTTTAGTTAATATTGATATGGTTTGTTGTGATTGGATTGTGTGAATGGGTGTATGTGGTTTGATAAGAGGAAAATTTTAGTGTTGGTGTTGGGTTTTTGGGTTTTGTGAGAAGATTTTGCTGCGGTGAAACCAAAGGTTGGCCGAGGCGAACTTCTCCCCAATGAAGCCGCCACTTTCCACGTTGCCAATCCTTTAAACTTGAATGCTTTTGACTTCCTACTCGTGTGATCCTTACCTGAAGGCCTCGAGCAGTCACCTCAGAATAAGGAATAGGACCGGGCCCAACATCTTTGGTATCAGAGCTATAGTTGGATTTCGAAAACAGGATCCAACATCTTGTGGTATCAGATCTTAGGTTTTTCCTAAGTGTAGAATGCATAATAGTACGAATTGTATGCTATGTGATTATTTGTTGCATTATGAATTGATTGATTGCATTAAGTGACATGCATATCATGCATACATGTAGGAAATAAAATTGAAATGTAGCTAATCATTAATGTTTCCATTGAAAGAGTAAGATGTCACTTCGTAGAAGGACACAGGGAATTCTGTAAGGTTCAGATGCAATTGAGTCTCCAATAATAGAGGAGAGTACTGACGAGTCAGTAGCCCCAAGAAATGCTGAGGCTTTGGTAGGTCATGGTAGCAGGCCCTCTCAGTCGCCGATATAAGAGTCACCTATTCTGCAGGAGCAAGTGCCTCCATTAGATCCAAGGATGTTCCAGGCTTTTGCTCAGGCTTTTTTCCAGGTCATGGTTCAGATGCTGCAGACTTTTGCTCCGGCCCCAGTTCAGAAGGGGAAACAGTTTGGTAAATTGAGGAAATATGGGGCAATAGACTTCTATGGAACAACAGATTTAGAATAAGCCTAGACTTGGTTGAGAAAGACTGAGAGGATACTGGATCAAATGGAACATGAGGATGGTGAGAAGGTTGTGTATGTGGCTAGCTTATTTTAGAGAGATGTTCTGCATTAGTGGGAGAGTGTGCCGGGAAGTCAGATGAGACTGCCAGTGCTCGCATAGAAAGATTTCTTAGCATGAGGTTTATATTCAGAAAAAGCAGAGAGAATGTTGGATCCCTTTTTGAAGCCCAACATTCAGAGTCATGAAACATAAACGTATTAACCTATAGGGTTATTTCCATGGAATCTTTTTAGCCATCATCGATTCCCTTTCATTCTCATAACATCTCAAACCACAAGGGCGAGCCCACACAACGGATTCGCGAAAATCAAGCTCATTTTTTTATCCTATTTGAGAACAGATTTTGGGAAACTCCAAACTCGAATTACAAATTGAATCCCTTAAGAAAATTTTGTCTCTATGTCTCTAGTTTATTTTGAAGCAAGAACCATCTCAATCGGAGCTCCATAGATCAAGATATGCTTAAAAATTCAAAGTGTGTTCACAACCAAATCTTGCCCTTCCAACCGATCCCTCACTTTCTTTCCATCAATCTTTTTGAACTCAACACCAAAGGCTAATAATCTTTATGGAAATATAGATAACGTCTCAGGAATATATTGCTTTAAGAATCGCTTAATTTGGAGGTCGGGTGAAGAAGTTATGGCTAAAAGAATCATCCATGCTGATGTCCTCAATCATGTTGAACCTATCTTGGGACAATGGGCCTAACTTCCACTAGAGATGCCGGATTGAGTTCATTCTTGGACGGTTTGAAAGAGAACTCCTAGATCTACAACTTTTGTAAGACTCTAAAGTGAAATTCTATTATTTGGACAAAACACAGACTGTGTGAAATCACATGAGCAGCTTGTGTTTCTTTCGGGTCTGATTGTGCTTCTGCGCTAGGAAAATACGGACTGTGTGATTTTACACGGGCATATCGTGTAACCTTTGGATCTATTTGTGCTTCTGTGTTAGGAACACACAGACTATTTGATTTCACACAGGCAGATCGTGTAACCTTTGGGTCTGGCAATAACATTTTGGGGTTCAAAGACACATATTGTGTGAATTTACAGGGGCAGGCCGTGTAACCCACGGATCTTGCTAAAATTTTTCCTTCTCTAAAACCTTTCCAATTGATCCTACATCCATCTTAGCATCCCCTTTTCTTTTCATAATCTTCCCGAATAGAACAATCCTAGGGCGATATCACTTCATAAACTCTAGTTGTTTGGTATACACATTCTGTACAACATCCTAACTTTTAATGATCATAAATCTCAACACTGATATCCAAATATTACATAATTTATACCGTTCGAAAGCTAAGAGGATAACCTACAACTTTTATGAAGACAACATTGTCTAATTCATCCTATATTAATACATATTTTCTCCTGAAGTCAGAACATACACTTTCCCCTTATGAAAAACTTGAGAATTATCCCAACTTCACTTCCTCTATTGCAATATCATTCATAACTATTTCAACTACCAATTCAAATTCATCAAACTCTCAACCTTAATTCATTTGACTTTTCACATTCAACTACATCTCATCATTAATAATTCCTATCTTTATTTTCCATAACATCTCACTTATGTGTATATATATATCAACAATTCATGTTCACAGTTCATCAACTTAAGTGGAAAACTTCTTCAAATATATCTAATTCCAACTAAACTCATATCATCCATACACAATTCATATTTCATTAACATCATAAGATAAGTGTTTACAAAGCTTAATGGCATCTCATGCCACAATACCTCATCAATATCAAAATCCAAAATATAAAAGATGAAAAACCCAGTAGTTCTCGAAATGCTTCTAAAGTCTTGCTTTTACAAAATCTAACTTCAAATACAAAATATGCATAATTGAAATGATTCCTTGACTCTTGATTTCTCTATCTCATTCTTTTCACCTAAAGATGGGACGGAAAATGGGTAAACTTGAAAACTCATGGGTAACAGTTTGTCATCATTAACAAGCAAAACCATTGAAATTATTCATTTGTCATAGAAAATTCTTATTGAATCGTAAAACATATGTTTCTCAAAATTTTTGTCATGAAATCAAATTCACAAACAACACAAATTATGCATCCTTCAACTTGTTCATAAATCATAAACACATAAACACATCAAAATGGTTTGGGTAGGTCCGTAAGTAGAACATACTAACACAATTTCATAAAATGATCTTGTGTAGCTGTGAATAGAACGTATTATCGCAGTCTCATATAATGGTTTTGTGTAGTCGTGGACTTAGGGGAGTCCATGAAGGAGCTCCATATCACTAGCGGGCAGGCAGGAGAAGTCTTTAGTCAAAGTACACTTGACGGAACAGAACGGACCAAACCAAACCCACATAATCATGAATTTTATGACTTGAAAATAGATTACCCTAAATGGCACATTTCGTAAACATGACTTTTCTTAAACATCTTGCCATGAAGGTGCATTTCAGAAACACAACTTTTCATGAACATGAAATATTTCATATGCATTTCATCATCATTTCACAATTCCTCAACCAAATTCATATAGAAAATTTTCAAATCATTCAAAATCAATAAATGCAACAATTATGAAGCAATTTGAAATCATTTTATTCTCTTGACTCAAAAGAAAACATAATGGCTCGTTATTCAATTATAAACATGAAACCCACCTTATTTCGTTTCAGAATCCAAACTCAATTTTTCCCTTCCTCTTGCTCTTGGATAAGGTTTCTCTTGATTTCATAAATCAAACCAATTTCTCATTTAATTCCAATTCAACAAAATCCATAAAACTTCAAAATCACAACAAATGAAATTAACACAAATCAAACTCAAACCTAACCTATCCATGGTCCATCTAGGTTAGAAAAGTTGAAAACCTAGTTTAGAAACCCTAAAAATCAAATGAGTCTCTCAAATCAACTTCTTCCAACACAACACTCATTCTCTCTTTAATCCCTTCATCCTCAATACAACTCATTTCTCTAATAAAGCAAGAAGAAAAAGATTAACTTACCTTAACAAGCTTGATTTCCTCTTCTTTTCTTATACTTTCTTACTTTTCTCTCTTCTTCCATGATTTTCTCCTTTTTCCCTTCTTTCTCTACATGTTTTCTCTCTTCTCTTTTGTTTTCACGACACCTTCTCTATTCCTCTTCTTATTTCAAGACAACATTTTAGTTGTCTTTCCCACTTTGCCCCTCATTTAAGTAGTCTTTCCATATTTACCCTCCTTTTGTCTTTATAACTAACATCTTATACTTCTAACTCCTTGACTAATGATCATGGGAAAATTGAAGGAATTTGATAATAATTCTTTCTAGAAAAATGTTCCTCATTGTCTTAATTTTCTATTGATATCAAAATCATTCCATTTGGTTTGGTAATTTGAAAGTTATACCTAAACATTTTCGAGCTATTCTTATACTAAACAATATTATGTACTCAACTTCCATACAAAAATTGAAATTCTTTGAGATTAAATTAAAACTCTATTTCATCAGATAAGATGTAGCCTTATTTCTCTAGTTTAATCCAAATTAAGAATCACCTTATTCAGATAACTAGAGAAAAAGTTATGGCTAAAACACCAAAGCATACTCAGTGATCATGTTTCAACTACATTTTTTAGCTTTCACTTCTAACATTTCACATATAATAGTTCTAACTTCTAAGAAAAGTTTGGGGTCTAGCAGAAAATTTATGAGTCTCACCCAGAGAGAGATGACAGTGAGCGAGTATGAGCGACGGTTTATACAATTGTCTCAGTATGCAGCTGAGATGATGATGAGTGAGGCGGTCAAGTGTCGAAGATTTGAATCAGGACTGCATCTAGCCATTATAGAAAAAGTGATGCTGTAGAACTTCTGTGACTTCCAACAGCTAGTTGAAGCAACATTGAGGGTTGAAAACATAGAAAATATAAAGAGCGTCGTGAACAAAAATAGAAAGGGGAAAGCACAGTTCAAGAGGGGAGGTGGTACTCTAATGTCTGAGAGGGATGCCAGAACCTTCCCTATGCATTCTGAGGAGAGGAGCAGTAGTGCAAGTAGGTCGAGACAGATGAGAATTGTTTCTCAGTAGGCCTCAATGGCTAGAGGCAGTAGAAGAGGATAGGGAAATACATCGTCAATCCCTAAATGTGATCACTATGGGAAACTCCATAGAAGGGAGTGTTACAGATTGACAGGAGCTTGATTCAACTATGGAAAAAAAGAACACATGGCTAGAGAGTTCCCTCAACATGCAAGATATGAGAAAACTCAGATGCAAGCTTCAAAGAGAACTGAGACTGTGGGACACAAGATTGCAACTGAAGTGGGCAGTTTTGACGCAATTAAGAGGTGAGTCTTCCAAGGAGATCAAGGGGGCAAGCATCAGCTAGAGTGTTTGCAATGACACGGGAGGATGCAAAGACCACTCCAAAAGTTGTGACTGGTACAGTTAAATTATTTGATGCTAATGTTGTTGTTTTAATTGATCCGAGGTCTACCCATTCTTTTGTTTCATTGGGTAAAGCTGTGTATGGTAGAGATTTGAGCCCATTGGACACTCCTTTATTGGTGAGTGCTCCAATCGGCCAGTATATTATGATTAGTCAAGTTTATAGAGACTGTGAGATATGTGTTGGAGGAGAACTATTAGTGGTGGATTTAATGCCATTGAAGATGGGAGGATTGGATGTGATTTTGGAGACACGTTAGAGAAGTATAATGCTAATTTGGATTGTAAATGGAAGGTAGTAGAGTTTGAGTTGGATGACAAGAGAAAGGTGGTGTTTGTGGGAGACAGAAAAGCAAGTCCGCCTATAGTTGTTTTGGCTTTATTAGCAGAGAAAATGATGAGGAAAGGGTGTGAACCATTTTTTGCCTATGTGATAGACACGAAGGCAGATCGAGGGAAATTAGAAAAAATTCCCGTGGTCATGGAATTCCCAAATGTCTTTCCAGAGGAATTATCAGGACCACCACTACCTAGAAAATTGAGTTTCTCATTGAACTTCTTCCGGATACTGCACCAATCTTAATTCCGCCTTATCGAATAGTTCCAACATAATTGAAGGAGCTGAATGAGCAATTAGAAGAATTATTGAAGAAAGGGTACACAAGTTCGAGCTCTTCACCTTGGTGAGTTCCGGTCCTTTTTGTGAAGAAGAAAGATGGATCATTGAGGATGTGTGTGGATTATAAAAAGCTTAACCATGTTACCATTAAGAATAGATATCCGCTCCCACGCATAGATGATTTGTTTGATCACTTTCAAGGGGAAAAAGTCTTCTCTAAGATAGACTTGAGATCGGGTTATCACCAGTTGAGGATAAAGGAGTCTGATGTGTCAAAGACTACTTTCAGAACACAGTATGGGCAGTTTGAGTTTTTAGTTATGCCCTTTGAATTGATGAATGCCCCTACAGAATTCATGGATCTAATGAATAGAGTCTTTAAGTCTTTCTTAGACAAATTTATCATTGTCTTTATTGATGATATATTGGTTTATTCCAAGAATGATAAGGAGCATGGGGAGCATTTGAGGAGACATTGAGGAATAATGAGTTGTATGTCAAATGCGACAAATGTGAATTTTGACTAAGGAAAGTAGCTTTTCTTGGACATGTGATTTCAGAGCAAGGAGTGCATGTGGATCTAAGGAAGATAGAAGCTGTTATGAAATGGGAAGAACCTAAGAATGTAGCTGAAGTGAGAAGTTTCTTAGGCTTAGCTATGTATTACAGGAGGTTTGTGGAGGGCTTTTCCATAATAGCAGCTCTACTTACCAAATTGATAAGGAAGAATTAGAAATTTGTGTGGACTGAGGAGTGCCAAAACAATTTTGAAGAATTGAAGAATAGGCTTACAACGACACCAATTTTGACTTTGCCTTCCGGGAGTGATGGATATATAGTATATAATGATGCCTTAAGGAAAGGATTGGGTTGTGTATTGATGCAAGGAGATAAAGTGATTGATTATGCTTTTAGGCAATTGAAACCTTATGAGATGAATTATCCTATGCATGACTTGGAGTTAGTTGTCATAATTTTTGCATTGAAGATATGGAAGCATTATTTATATGGAGTCACCACCAGCGTGTTTACAGACCACAAGAGCCTTAAGTATTTGATGAGTCAAAAGGAGTTGAATTTGAGACAGAGAAGATGGTTGGAACTACTGAAAGATTATGATTTGATGATAGACTACCACCCGGGGAAAGCAAATATAGTAGCGGATGCATTGAGTAGAAAATCAACTATGGCATATATGGAGACAGTGTATGTTCCTTTGTTGAAGGAATTAGCCAAATTTCGAGTGACATTGAGGCAAGCTGAATCTAGGTGCATACTGGCTAACTTTATGGTAAGGCCAGTGTTAAATGAGAAGATTAAGGAATTGTAGGCACAAGATGACCATTTGAACAGACTCAGAGTGGAGATTAAGAATAGCAAACCTTCTGAAATAAAGGTAAGGGAAGACAGATTGATGGTGGTAGGTAACAAATTGTGTATTCCCAATATGTTAGAGTTGAAGGAAGAAATTCTTGATGAGGCACACAATGCGCCTTATATTATGCACCTAGGCAGCACAAGGATGTATAGAGATTTGAAAGAGCACTTTTGGTGGAAAGGAATGAAGAAGGATGTAGCCGAGTATAATAAAAGATGCTTAGTGTGTCAACAAGTTAAGGCTGAACACCAGGTACCTTCAGGCAAGCTTAAACCTTTGTCTATTCCTTATGGAAATGGGAGAAGATTACAATGGATTTCTTGATGGGATTGCCGAAAACCATCAAAAAACATAATGTAATATAGGTGATAATGGATAGGCTAACCAAGTTAGCACATTTCTTGCCAATTAAGCAGACATATTCTTTGAATGCTTTGGCCAAGAAATATGTGGATGAAATAATCAGACTACATTGGATTTCAAACTCCATAGTTTCAGATAGAGATCCCAAGTTCACCTCCAGATTTTGAAAAAGTTTACAAGAGGCATTGGGAATTAAGTTACACTTTAGTACAGCTTTCCATCCACAGACTGATGGACAATACATACTGTGGAGGAAATGTTGAGAGCATTTGTCATAGATTTTAAAGGTTCATGGGATGATCATTTGCCTTTAATCGAATTTGCTTACAATAATTCTTATCATTCATGAATTCAGATGGCATCTTATGAAGCTTTGTATGATAGGAGGTGAAAAACTCCTATTTGTTAGGATGAGGAAGGTAAAAGGAGGCTTTTATGGCCTTAATTGGTGCAAGTCATAGTTGATAAGATTAAACTGGTGAAACAGAGAATTAAAGTAGCTCATGATAGAATGAAGAGCTATATAGATGCACATAGAAAAAAGATGGAATTTGAAATTGGAGACAAAGTGTTCCTTAAAGCTTCTCAATGAAAAGGGGTTTTGAGATTTAGTAAGAAAGATAAGCTTAGTCCGAGACACAAAGGCCTTTATGAGATCACTGAAAAAATCGGGCCTTTAGCCTATAAGTTAGCTTTGCCACCGGAATTGTCTAAGATTCACAATATTTTTCATGTATCGATGTTGAGAAGATATTAATCTGATCCTTTGCACATAATTCAACCTTTAGAGATTCAGTTAAGGGAGGATTTGACCTATGAGGAGCATCCAGTGAAGATTTTGGACTTGAAGGAAAAGGTTTTGAGAAACAAGGTTGTGAAGTTGGTTAAAGTCTTATGGAAGAACCATTTGATGGAAGAGGCTACATGGGAGCCATTGGAAGCCGTGAAAGAGAAGTATTCACACCTCTTCAATGAATTAGGTATGAATTTCGAGGATGAAATTCTTTTAGGGGGAGAAATGTTGAACCCTAAATTTTTTTAAAATTATTTATTATTTTTTTAGATTAAAGGCATAGGGTAAGAAGACTTGGGATTAAATGAAGGAGGGTTATTTTTGGAAGGGCAAGTAAAATGAAGGGCCAAATTGGAAGATTAGACAAAAATGTAGTCTTAGATTAGAAGAAAAGAAGGGAAGTGTCGTGGAAGAGGGAAAAGAAGAGAAAAGAAGAAGAAAAGAAAGAAGGAAGCTAGGGTTTTTGGAGATCTTGAAGAGTTTGAAGAATTTGGAGCTTAATCAAGTAAGTTATGCTTTAAATATCATGAGTATGGTTATATGAAGTTGAATGTGTGTAGGAAGTTGTTGATGAATGATATAGGTAAATGTTTTAATCTTTTAGGGTTAATGATCAAAGATAGATTATGATGTATTTGTGAATGATTTTGAGGTTAAAATGGAGTTGAAAATGAATTAGAAGGGATGATTTAGGTTTAAGATGGATTATAGGTGAAAGGTGGGAAGAAAATCTGAAAAATGAAACATGTCTACGTTGCCTCTGTCAAAGTTCGCCGAGGTAAACTCCTAGTTTCGGGTGAATTTTTCCTCTCTAAAAAAGTTCGTCGCAGCAAACTTTCCAGCACCGAATATGCTTCGGTATTTTGAGCGTAACTTTTTGTGTAGTAATCCAAATTGAGTGATTTTTTATTTGAAATAAACTAGAGACATAGGGCTACAAGTTGTATGAAGAAATTAAGTTTAAATTCAGACTCTAAGGATATCAATATTTGGAAGGAAGTTGAGCATAGAATATTGTCTTAGTATAAGAGCAGTTCAAAAATGTTTGGAGTATAAATTTTGTATTACTAAACCAAATTGAATGATTTTGGTGTCATTGAAAACTTAAGACAATGAAGAACATTGTTTTATAAGGAAGTCTAACCAAATTTTTTTATTTACTTGATCATAATGATCATGCAAAATTGACCTGAAAGTCTAGGTTTTGAAAGGATTATAGTCAATTTTAGCATTTTTTATTATTAAAGCTTTACGAATTTCCTTTGAATGTTGTTTGAATGAGAACTTAGTTTGTTATAGGAAATTAGGTGGATAATATATTTGTAGTTGTTGTGTAATATGGGCAAATTGTCTTGCTTGCTTGTATGTTGTGTGTTAAATTGTTTGTTTTGAATTGTGGAAATTGTGAAAATGCATTGTGATTGTAATCATGTTATGCCTTGAAATATATCATGGCACCTTGTATAAGTAAAAAGAGAAAAAGCATGATGAGCATGAAAAGTATGAATGTGTGTGAAATGAGTTAAGCATTAAAATTTGATTGTGTTTGGGCAAGAGAGGAACGTTTCATTAGTCATATGCACATCAACATATAACCTTCTCCCGATTGCCCGTTTGAGGTCACGAGATCCTAAGAAATCGGACTCGTTTTGTTCACGGTATAAACTTCGGTTTATCAGTTTTGTTCTACAGAACTCTCGAGCCATTTATTGTGCATTCATCATTGATTTGTTAAGCATGCTGTATAATTGAGTGTTAGGCAGTGATGAATAAATTACATGACATGTTATTTGTGATGACATCTTGGTAACTATGAGTTTAAATTGTAGAGTATTGAATTGTTACATATATATGTATATATGCTTGAATGTGTGGCTCGTTGCCAATTGATATAAATGTATAAGTCACTGAGCTTCGCAGCTCTTCCCATTAACTTCCACTCCTCAGATGTAGAACGAGAAGATCGTTGATCCTTACAAGACATCAGAAACTTTAAGAAAGAGACTTTTGTACTAAGTTAATGATTTTGGTTATCTTTATAAGCTTATCAACATTGAGCATTCTTATGTATTTTGTTTAAGTTTTGATGGGTATGATGATATGTATTTGCTCAAACTCTTTGAATTAGTAAGGAAATGCATAATTGAAATTCCATTTGTGTATGATTATGTTTGTCTGGGGGGTGAGTTGGATTGTTTAAAATGTTTGAGGATTTCAACTGTTAAGGGTTTTACTGCGATGAAGCCAAGGGTTGTCGCGGCGAATCTTTCTGAAGGCGTCTTCACCGCAGCGAAGAATGACTTGCTCCATGGCGAACTTTTCCTGAAGGGTCCATGGAGATAACTCCATGGGTTCACTGTGACCCAGGCGAACCTATAGCTCGCCACGACGAACACTCCTTTGCTGCTACGTTGAGATTTTTTTATATAAAGGTAATACTTTTCACTTTTCATTCACACCACTCTTACGCGACTGCCCTGAATGGTCTTCTCGATCTCGAGACCCGGGTCAGGCATCTTTTAGTATCTGAATCGATTGTTGGGCTCCAAAAATGGAGTCCAACATTTGTGGTATCAGAGCTTAGGTTTTTCCTAGGCTTAGAATGCATAATAGTATGAATTGTATACTATGTGATTATCTGTTGTATTGCTAATTGATTGATTGCATTAAGTGACATGCATACGTGTAGGATAAGATTGAATTGTAGCTAATCATTAGTGTTTCCATTGAAAGAGTAAGATGCCACCTCGTAGAAGGACACGAGGAATTCTGCAAGGATCAGTTGCACCTGACTCTCCGCCAAGAGAGAAGAGTACTGATGAGTCAATAGCCTCTTGAAATGTTGAGGCTTCTATGGGGCGAGGTAGTGAGCCCGTTCAATCGCTGACTCAAGAGTCACCTGTTTCGCAGGAGCAAATACCTCCGTTGGATCTGAGGATGTTCCAAGCCTTTGCTCAGGCATTTATCAAGTCATGAGTCAAATGCCACAGACTTTTGCTTCGGCTCCAGCTAAGAAGGGGAAACAGTTTGATAAGTTGAGGAAGTATGGGGCAGTAGACTTCTATGGAACAACAGATCCAGAAGAAGCCGAGACTTGGTTAAGAGAGACCGAGAGGATACTAGATCAGATGGAAAGTGAGGATGGTGAGAAGGTTGTGTATGCTGCTAGCTTGCTTTAGGAAGATGCTCTGCATTGGTGGGAGAGTGTGCCGGAGAGTCAGATGAGACCGCCAGTGCTCGTATGGAAAGATTTCTTAGCAGTGTACAAGAAGTATCTGTCTGAGGTGTGTATTCAGCAGAAATAGAGGAAATTTTTGAGTCTCACCCAGAAATAAATGACAGTAAGTGAGTATGAGCGTCGGTTTACACAGTTATCCTGATATACAACAGAGATGATGCTGAGTGAGGCGGCTAAGTGTCATCGGTTTGAATCAGAACTGCATCCAGCCATCAGAGAAAAATCAGTGGTGCAGAACTTCTATGACTTTCAACAGCTGGTTGAAGTGACATTAGGGGTTGAAAATATTGAGAATATAAAGAGCGTTGTGAACAAGAAGAGAAAGGGGAGAGAACAGCACAAGAGGGGAGGTGGTACTCCTATGTCTGAGAGGAGTGTCAGGACCTTCCTTATACAGTCTAAAGAGAGGAGCAGTGGTGCAAGTAAATCGAGACAGATGAGAACCGTTTCTCAGCAGATCTCAATGGTTGTAGGCAACAGAAGGGAAGAGGGAAATACATCGTCCATCCCCAAATGTGATCACTATGGGAAACTCCATAGGGGGTGCTACCGACTGACAGAAGCTTGTTTCAATTGTGGAAAAAAAAGGGCACATGGCTAAAGAGTGCCCTCAGCATGCAAGACGGGAGAAAACTCAGATGCAAGGTTTGAAGAGAACTGAGACTATGAGATACAAGACTACAACTGAAGTGGGCAATTCTGATGCAGCAAAAAGGGTGAGTCTTCCAGGGAGACCAAGGGGGCAAGCATCAGCTATGGTGTTTACAATGACACAAGAGGATGCAAAGGCCGCTCCAGAAGTTGTGACTGGTACAGTTAAATTGTTTGATGCTAATGTTGTTGCTTTAATTGATTCGGGATCCATCCACTCTTTTGTTTCATCGGGTAGAACTATGTATGGTAGAGATTTGAGCCCATTGGATACTCCGTTGATGGTGAGTACTCCATTCGGACAGTATATTGTTATTAGTCAAGTTTATAGAGACCGTGAGATATTTATTGGCAAGGAACAGTTAG
>JANZLF010000002.1:20881653-20894730 GCA_026546835.1 Erythroxylum foetidum
TTGCAATCCTTGGTATAAATTTTATTTGACCGGTTTCCAAGGATCAATTCTTGAATTGAACGATAAGCCGACGATCAATGGGCATTTATTACGAGTTTGAGGTAATAAAATTAGTGAGAAGAATAATGTCTTTTTAGAATTTGAGAAAATTGAAAGTTGTGGGGAATTGGAAATGGTAAATAGTATATGGTTAAATATGACAGATAATGAGTCAATGCATTTGTATTGGTGGAATTGAATATGACACCAATTGTTGGACCCCGTCTCCGAAGTCCAACATTCAGAGTCATAAAAACGTGGGCAAACTCATTTCTTATAACTTCGGAACATATTTTTGGAAACCTCAAATCAAAAATTTAATTTGGATTCTTCAGAACATTTATTGCTCATGGTATTAAGTTTTTAATGACACTAAAATAGTTCAATTTGGTTCAACAATCTAAAAGTTATAGCCCAAACATTTTCGGGCTGTTACTAAACTAAATCTGTACACTATATTCAACTTCCTTCCAGAAATTGAAAGTCTTAGAGTCCCAATTAAAATTTTAATCCTTCAAATACTTTATAGATATATGTTTTAGTTTATTTAAAAACAAGAATCATCTCATTTATAGCTCTACAGATCAAGATATCATCAAAATACTAAAGCATGTTCAGTGAAAATATCCAATTTATGCTCTTCCAACTAAAACCCTTACTTTGATTCAATCAATCTCTTTCAAATTAAGTCCAAAAGCTATATATTTTTGTAGAGAGATAAAGGAATATGTTAAGAATCCAATACTTCAAAAATAAGGTCATTTAGAGGTCGGACGAAAAAGTTTTAATCAAAAGAGTGAGAGGTGTTCAGGTTAGGGAAACCAGCAAGGTCGTGGTCGCGATTGCGATCGCGACGTTGCACGGAAAATAGCGCGTCGCGATCGTGACTTGCTTCCTTTGCTTTTCGCCTTCCGACATCCCAACTTCTAAATTTCATAACTTTTGATCCAAAACTTCAAATTTTGCAAACTTTATATCAATGGAAAGCTAAAAGAAAGATCTACAACTTCTATGCAGAACTTAAAAACAATTTCTACCTTTAAAATTTCAAATCAATGTGGCTGTCCCGAAAGTTTCATCCTAAACAACAACAAAAACTTCTAATGATCATATTTTCCAACTCCATTGTCCAAAAATTTCATACTTTATATCATTGTAAAGCTAAAAAGATAAGCTACAACTTTTATGAAGACAACTTTGGCTAATTCTACCTAGATCAATATGGTTTTTCCTTTGAGTTCAAAATATAATTTCCACACCCATGAAATCTTGCAAAATGCAATGCCTCTTCATATCAATCCACTACTAAGTACCTTTTGGTAACTCTTGAACCTCACCTCAAGTAATTCATCCTACATAACCTTTCCAATATCTAACATTCTATTCTAAAACAAACACCCATTTGCAATTTCAACAAAGAAGAATATGCACATACACATTCCTCTTCCATGACCATCATACTCAACCTAAAAAATTAGCACAATCATACACAAAAAGGAAGTCCTAGTAAGCAAAGTAAATATTTGAACAAGCTTTATTTACATATCAACATACACATCACTAACTTAACACAAGATACAAAATACATTGGATGCCCAATGTTTGATATGCTTATAATATCCAAAAATCTAGCCTCTAACTTAGTTACAAAAGTTTCTAATATCTTGGAGTTTCTGATGCCTTACAAGGTTCGACACTCATCTTGTTTTGCACCTGAGGAGGGAATAGTGGGGTGAGTTATACGGCTCAGTGGCTAATACATTTATAGCCATCTATAATTACCACAAATTTAAGCATATATATTTATATATCTAGAGCAATTCAATCATTCACCAATTTAGTTCAAATCTCATAATTAAGCAGTTAATACATAACACATAACATAGGCTTTATCCATTAAGCAAATCATTCAAATGCTTTATACTTAACAATTTAAAGATGCAATGCACAACCAAATGGTCGAGGGGTCCCATGGGTATGAAATGGAGACACCAAAGTTTTCACCAGGAACAAAATGAATCCATTTTCGGAGCTCGTACGCTACAAACGGGCAGCCGAGAGAAGGCTCTTGTCTACGTGCACGAGACGAATAAAATAGTTCCTCTCTTGCCCAAACCAAAACACATATTCATTTTATCATATGCTCATACTTTCATGCTTTTTCCTTCTTTTCATTTAATTCAAAATGTTATAACTTCTTTCAAGGTATAACATAATCATAATGTATCATGCATTTCCAATCAAGTCACAACAATTCAATTTAAAGAAATCAACATTCACACACATAAGCAAGAATTTGCATAATCACATAATAGATATAAATAAATTACCCACATAATTAGCTTGCAAAATCCAAGTCAAGCTTGCCTTTACTCTTGCTCTTGGATTGGGTTCCCTTGATTTCCTAAATAAATTCAAAATTCTCATTCAATCAAATTTCCAATAAAATTCATAAAGCTTTAAAATCACAAAAATGAAGTAATTGCTAAATTGAGCTTAGCACTAACTTACCCATGGTCTATCTAAGTTAAAAAGACCAACACCTAGTTTAGAAACCCTAAAAATCAAATGGGTCTCTCCATCATCTTCTTCCACCATTCATTCCTAACACATCTTTTCTACTTCCTTTTTCAAACCAACAAGAAGAAAGTAGCATAGAGCTTACCTTATCAAGATGAGTCCTCTTCTTTTCTTCTTCTTTCTCCCCTTTCTCTCTTCTTCCATGATTTTTCTCTTCTCTTCTCTCTTTTCACGTTTTCTCTTCTTTCTCTTTGGTTCTCGCTATACTCTCCTCTCTTATTCTTAAAACAAGACAATTTTATGTCTTGTTTTTCCAAGTATTCCCCTCATTAGCCTTGTTCTCCCAATTTTTCCCCTTCTTCATTTATTTTGTTTCATCCACTAACTCCTTTAACCCATTAAAACACCATATTAATTCTAACTTAATTCTAACACTTCATTCAAATTTTTAATTTCTAATTTCTATGCATACTTGCTAATTTACTGACTCCACTCTAAAATAATAAAAACAAACAAATAAATAAATAAATAATAAATAAAAATTTTCAAGGTCCAACACATAGTGTTTTTTGGTTGGATATAGTGTTCTTTTCCATCCGCTCTCAATAGTTTAGAAAGATCTTTTGGTCTAGGCTTAGGATTCCTAAGACCAATCTTAGGTCTCGAGTTATAATCTTCATCATGTTTAGGTTGCATCTTCTTTTGCAGTTGGCATTTAGATTATGACTTTCTGCTAGGCTCTTCTCTGCAACCTGGGACGTAATCTTTATCTTCACTATTAGAATATTCACCCATCCAACATTCACATTCTAAATGGCACATAGATTGATCTACATCCCGGATGAAATGACCATTAACATGGATAGTGTGGACAGTGTGGATTAGAAGACCATTAATGCCTTCTTTATGAGAAAATGCTAGAGTAATCATCATTATTGGCCTAGAAGAGGCTTTGGATGATTTTGTGTCATCTTCTCTATGCCTGTTGAAAATAAAATTTGCCATTCTATCCATTAAACTTCTCAAAATGGGAGGAGTGGTAGTATGAATGGAACATCGATGAGGAGTATGAAATTCTTTCTCATAATTTGTGATCCACTCCATAGGCATCATCTCCATCAATTATTGTGATGGAAATTGTCGTGGGCTTTAGATTATGGTCTTATTATGAGACCTGTTTGCTATCTTATAAAAGCCATCTTGTGTAGAGATTGGGAAGTTCATATCTAGAGCATGGTTTTGTAATCTGTAAATGATCCAATGATGGAGTGTGGCCATAACAGTAGTAGGATCTTGCTCAACTCAAACAATTTGAATTTAGACTTTTAATCTTATGGATAGAGAGAAATCAACAAGTTTAATGTTGAAGTTTGGAGCAATAGCTATGATGACACTTTCATTAATGAGAGTGGTTAAGAGGGTGCCCATTAAAGCATTCTAGTAAATGTGTAATTCATATCTAAGACAAAAATTCTAGTTGTTGTTGGAATTCCTTCTCTTCTATATAAAGTTAAAACTATGCGAATGGTGCCCATATGGAGATATATGTACCCTTGGTCTAGTTATCACGAGATGAGTTTAAAGGGAAACACCAGAGTTACGTATTGTTTTGTAGAAGTGGATTTTAGGCTACATTGGTCTAATCTAGATCTTTGGATCAATTTTTTAGGTTAAGGTTTATGTGTGGAGATTAAGGGGTAAATACTCCTTGTAAAAGATCTAGATATATGATATAGACTATATGGGCTTAATAAAGGTAACTAGGAATCATAGATTTTAGTGTCTTTGGGTAAATGGGTAATTTCTACAAGGTTTTTAATTTTATTGGAGAGATTTTTCTTAAGATTAGAAGGAAATTTTCCAAAGAATAGAAATGAACTAGGCTTCATAAGGTCAGAACTTCACTTATTTTTTTGGATCTCTTCCCACTCACTTTTATGAACAATAACTTTATCACTTCACTAGAAAAATGTAAGGTTTTGCTACCATTCGAGAACCCTGGGACAAGGGTTATGGGGATAACAAGAAACTGTTGGCGATATAATAGAGTAGACCTCTATAAGAGCTCTAAAATAGACAAAGATGATTGTAGTTAAGACCTTAAATATGCTAGCCGATACATAAGTCCTTCTCAACGGACATCAACTCTCAAAGTCTGCCTCTTAGGGATCTAAATTGACCAATCCTCCTCGTTTAACTTAAAAGTCAAACAGGATCTTAGGCCTAATACTTTCTTATGCACACGATCCTATACGAAGGCAAGCTCAGAACATACTTGTATCTCTGTGTGACAGAAGTAAACTTATTGAAGATTTAAGCTTTTAGGGCAAAAAGAGAGTTTTTAAAGTGAAACTACATGGAAACACACAACTTTTATTAAATGGCAATATTTTTTGGACACAATGAAGCTTTTCTTGCTTCGATCTAATGAAGCTTGAATGCAATGAAAGAGGCCATTTGCTTATATAGGTAAAAGAGATTACAAAAAGACAAATATCTCTAGATAAAGACAAGGTCACAATCACACCTTAAATGGATAAGAATAACCTCACTTCTTACACTAAATGGATAAAATAATGTCACATTAACTATTTTAGATAAGAATGATATCACATCATAAAAGACATTTAAACAAATAACTTTAAATTACAATAATAATGGGAAGAATTCTAGTCATCATCCTCATCGGATATGTTCTTGCCATGATTGCAGATTTGACAAGTAAACTCCTCCATGCCTGCTGTCGCTATCATCATTGGTTATTCTCCGTCTATTACTGAGCTCACTTCCTCTGTGTTTAAATTTTTTAAAAAGTTATCCAGTTCCTCTTCATCAATGAAGGAAATAACATCATTTGGGTCTTGAGTATCCTAAAAGGCGGAGACTTTGGTCTAAAATGGTCCAATAATGTCTGAGCCCAAGTCTATAAGACTATCTGGGATGTCAAAATCTGACATTTGAGATTCTTCATAAATGAATTCTCCCGAGTAAAGTCCAATAGATTTACAAATAGCTAGAATTTTTTATTAGTTAATGTTATTGTGTTGTATTTAATATCTTATTATTTTACAACAAATTGGAAAGTTTTATTCCTTGGTAGATAATTCTTTATATAAAGTGATCGATGATGATAACTTTATTTTATTTATTTTAGTTTTTCTTATTTTACATTAGGCAAAAATACATTTAACCACCTATATTTTATCCCTTGATACATTATGGCCCCCTCTAATTTAAAAATATATGTATTGCCCCCTTTGAATTTAAAGACTTTTTTATCCATAACTTTTTATTATTATCTCCACTTTACCCTCTTGACTAAAAAAAATGCCATGACCTGCTCAAACTGCCCTAGGTTTTTTACTCTCTTAGTTCGATCCTACCTTTTTTCTCTTTTTGTTCTTCAATATTCTCTTTCTCTCTGGCTCCGTTTTTCTGTCCACTTAATTCCCCTGTTTCACTCAACTCCGTTTCTTATGAAAAGAATTGAAGTATTCTAAGGTACCTTTATTTTCCAAGATTTGTTTTTCATTTTTCAAAAAATTTTATTTATTTTTCTTTTGTTGGGAGCTTAAAATTTCTGGGTAATGCATTGTTCTTGATTTTTTTATGGTGCATGAGTGCTTTATTTTTGCTTTATCTTTCAACGGTTTGTTTTCTATTGTGTTTTGGGTTTGTGGACTGTGGCTTAGTAGGTATATAAGCTATTAAAATATCAAAGCTTTATTGTATTCTTAGTCAATTGCAACGACACAAAATTTTAGTTCTTTTTTGTGTTCAACGAATTGTAAAGTCTAATTTTTTGATATAAAAATAGTAGTGAGTTGGTGTTTTATAATTCTATACCCAGAACTCAAGTCTTTTTTGTCTTTACTATTACTTTTTCCCTTGTCTTTTTAACTTTTACTGTTTGTTTTTTTTCTTATATGGTTCTTATGTTTTTGGGTATATATTCTACGATGGCATTGACTTATATGATTTGAGCTCCTGGTACTAGGTCAATGCTCATCTTTCATGGAGTTTGCGTGAAGTTCTATATTTCCAAGTGATTTAGGGAGTGTTTGGGTTTTTTTTTTCCTTTTTCAGTTTTTATCTTTTTTTCAGTAAATGTTAGGCCTTAATTGTTTACAAATATTTTTTTAATTAGATTTGATTATTCAAAACTTTTGAATGTGAAAGAAATAGCTTGAAAATTTGAAAACCTTGTATTTTCCCTTGACTAATCTTGTTTATGTCCTTTCTAAGGAGACTCATCTACATTGGACATAGCATAGCTTTATTTATACTTCACCTATATTTTACCTTAATAAGCAAAATTTATCAGGTTAACGATTAACTCCTCAAACCCTCACTCAATTAATAAAAACAATATAATAACATATTTCACATTCTACATTTGGCCATGTTTATTTGTGTATTTTGAAATCCTATTTTTTTGTTCTATGTATTTTTACTAACTGTTTGTCTCTTCTTTATTAGTTTATCAGTTAGTAGAAGATTGGTTGAAGAATTTTCACTTTAGAATTGCATTATTGTGGTACGTTTAAGAAAAATCCATATTGGCATTATGTGGGAGGTGAAGTTTTATATTTACTTGGCATTGATCCTTATTTTATGTCAATCATTAAGCTACATCATGTTCTAAAGGAAATGAATCTCCCTATTAATATGCCAATGAATTTTAGGATGCCAGATTCAAAACTTAAAAATCTAGATAATGATGACATTATGCTTGAGATGTTTGGTATTTATAAGGATGAACCTCATATTAAGATTTATATTGGACACTTGATTGATAAGCTAGACAAACAACTAAATTGGTGGGGTATTAATGATGAGACACCAAGAGAAAATATATCTAACAACCACAGTACTATAGATGATCAAGTGAATTTGCACCAGAGTTTAAAACATGTGCATAATGGGGAAAACATAGCTGGAACTAATGGATAGTTGGTCTTGGTTTTTAGAGCTATTAACTCAACAAATTGGCTCTCCAATGGAAAAAAGAGTTGTCTTCATTTCAAATAGACAAAAGGTATGCATTTGCACTGGTCATTCCATTTACATTGTTCATTTCAATTATTCTGCATAATAACATGTGTACTTGTCTTTTTTAGGGACTTGTTGAAACATTTGAGAACATGTTTTCAGGAATTGAACACAGATTCTGTGTAAGATATCTCTATGCTAATGTTAAGTTCATATTCAAAGACAAGATATTTAGAGACATCCTTTGGGCTGCTGCTAGGGCTTACACTAAAGATGGATTCAATATGAAAATGCTATAACTTCAAGCTGTTGATGGTGAGGCTTATAAATGGCTTTCTGAGATTCCACCTTATCTGTGGGCAAGGTAATTCTTCGACACTCACAGTAAATGTAATCTCCTAAGTAATAACATTAGTGAGCGCTTCAACAAATATATAAATGTTGCAAGAGATTAACCAATTTTAACTATGATGAAGAGCATTAGAAGGATGACTATGTGTAGATACCAAGAAAGAAGATAATGGATTAGTAAGGTGAAGGGAAAGATTTGTCCTAGAATTAGTGAAAAGTTAGAGGAAAACTGCAAAAAATTAGTGGATTATGATGCTTTGTATACTAGGCAAGGGAATTGGGATGTCACAATTTATAATCACAACTATGTGGTTAACTTAAGTGGCAAGACATGCACCTGTAAGAAGTGGGATATCACTGGAGTTTTTTGTCCACATGAATGTTCGACATTACTTTATTCAAATAATGTTGAAGCAGATGATTTGTTGGATCCTTACTACAGTGTGTCAAGCTATAAGATAACATACAAGCATGTGATCATGCCAATTCCAAATCAAAAATGTGGGTACAATTAGGTTTAGAACCAATTTACTCACCACATGTTAGAAAAAGACTAGGAAGACCTAAAAAGGTTAGGAAGGAAAGTGTTTATGAGCAGAGAGAAAAGATTGCAGACATTGAAAGGGTAACCAAAATATATATATAACAAGACATGTAGTAATTGTTTACAACAAGGTCACAATTTAAAGACTCCTCGCCTTTGTTTTGTAATGACTATTGGACCTATTTTTATTGAACATGTGTATTATACAAAATTCTAATTTACTTTGCTTTTACTTTATCTATGCAGGATGCTCCAAGAGTTAAAAATTCATAGCCTCAATTTGTGTATTATAAAAAATGCTGAACCTAAGCATGTTAATCATGAAAATACTGGTTCAATTAATCTCTTGAATTGATCGCAAAGTTTTGAGAATATAGTAGTAGGTAGAAAAGGGAGGCATGGAATGGGAAGGGAAAGGGCTAAAGGAAATGACAAAGGACAAAATGGAGGTGCAAGCAATGATTAGGCAAAGAAAAATGGGCCTTTATGTGTAATAGGAGTGTAGAATGACATTGGGTTTTCAAACATGCATTCATTTGTTCCTTTTGACAAGGTCTACTTCACTTACTTAACCTTGTTTATTTTATGATTTAATATATATTCTTTTTTAACATGTGTGTGTTTTTTAGGAATTTGAAAATTCTCAAAGAAATGTTGTTACTAGTGGAACAAGCAAATAATCAGAACCTACATCTAGAACAAGTAAATAATCAAAATCTGCACCTAGAGTATGTTTTTATTACTTGTATTTAATTATTTTCATAATTATTTCACATTTTTTTCACATTTGTACCCTTAATTTTTGTAGATTGAGATGCGTCAATCTATGTAGTGAATACTTGTTAACCGATCAACATTCTTCTGTTAGAGTGCATTTTGCAAAGATGGTGGTCCAGAAAGTAGGGAACACCACTAACTATTTGATTTAGAAGAGTCTCGCTTGTAACTATAGTTCTAGTATTATGGATTGTCTTTTGCTTAAATATTTAAGCTATTATTCGTATGCTAATCCTGGACAAACTAAACTATGGATAGCACTTGTAACTTTGAAGTTAGATCCTCTAAAATATTAATAGTCCTTTTGTAACTATCAAAGATTAGCTTTGATATTTCTATTTGGATGAAAGCAAAATCAACTTAGTGTTTGCCTTTTTTTTTTAAGAATTGTTGAGCTAATGATATTATTAAGATTGTTATTATGTTTTTTTCAATCTGACAATATTTGTTTTATCGTGCTTCAAGGTGTTTTTTTTTAATTTAAAGAGTTAGAATTGATTTTTGCAATTTTTTCTTTGAACTAAAAATTAATTCTTTTGATTTTTGCATTTTTTTCTTTGAACAAAAAAATAATTCTTTACTTCTAAATCTTTTTTTAAATTCAAAAGCATCTCAAACTTTACAATTTTTAAGAAAATGACATTTTTGAAATTTTTTAATATTTTTCTTTTTTTGAGATAATGATGACAAAATAACTCATAAATACAAATTTGTAATTTTTTATCAATTAAAAATTCTAACGTACAACTATGAAAAAAAATAACACCTTCAATAAATTTTCTTTTTTAATTTTGTTAGTAAATAAATTCTTTTTAATTTCTTTATCAACTAGTGGTCATGAAGTATAATTATGATGAAACTTTTATTTTTAATAATTTTTTCCTTTTTAATTTATTAACAGTCAGAGTAGAATTCATACTTAAAATAATTTTTATTGTTTAAATAGAGGGCATAATGAAATAAAGAAAAAATACAAATATTTAATGTATTTTAATCAATAAAAGACAGGATATCTTTATCTAAAAAAATGCAACAGGTATAAATATAGTGGTCATTATAATAATAGAGGTTTAAAAACTTTTTTTAAATTTTAAACTCTTGTAGTCAAAAGGAACAATATGTCCATTTTTTAAATAAAGAAGGGCATAATGTATGGAGGAATAAAATACAAGAGGGTTAAATATACTTTTGCCCTTACAATACAGGTGAGGCTACGATAGAGATGTAGCTTTTCGGAAAAGCTTGGCTTAGAAATGCAAGGCAAAAAAAAAAAAAGAACACAGAAAAACAAAACCTGAAGAAGGCCAACTCCCGATGCTCGTGTAATCAATGGAACATGGAGGTATTAAGCATCTTATGTGGTACAGAATCTATATTTTAAAGGAAAAGAAAAAATAAACAAAGAAACATGGCGCCTTGGATCCCACATTCATGGTCACTCAACAAACCGCCACATGACCCATCCAAATCGCGTTCCTTTGTACTTTTTTTGCTTTAAAATCTTTTCTAGTTGCCATTTAAAACATGAAGACATATTTGTTGTGTTAATTCATTCATTCATTCATTTGCTTGCCTGGTTTGATGAGACTTCTTTCCATGTCCTCACCAGCTGATATTACCAGAGACTGCAAACCAGCATTCAACTCAGCTGCTCTTCCCTGCAAAATAAATGGCAAGAACAAGGTTCTGAAAAATAAAACAATAACAAGATGAGATAACCATGCCCACTAAAGCTAATGACACTAGTCCCTTGGATATTAGAAGGCCTTAGTTCATGGCTATGGCTCTGTGAAAAATTTTGTACCTAAGATTTATTTATCTATTAGATTACACAACTTCTGGATTACTACATCATCATTCTTTCGCTTAATAAATCAATTTATAATCTTATACCTACCTAACTTTTTTGGCACGAACTCACTTTCTTAATTACCAAGAAGCAAAGAAGAGGATAGGACCAAATAATAGCATTTAAGAAACCACACTCCCCACCAACTTTATTTGTTATTTTTATGTGGAAAGACAAGAGGCATCAATTTCAGGATCCAATGACAAAGCATATCACCCTATTAATCCTAACAGATTATGTATGTTTGATTCTGACAGAATATGATTCCCCCACTCCATTATGCGAGTGTGGTCCACTCTTAGATACACAAACCAAACGGATTGCAATGGAAAAATAATCAGTATACACAAAATAAGAACAGAAAAAGCGTTGCCTCAGCTCAGTAGAAATCACAAGGATGTATCAAACCTGTACCTGTTCATGCAACATCAATGACCTTAATCTTTTCTCTTGCATCACCTTCTGGCGGCTCTCATAGAAATCGAAATCATCCAATATAGATGTCTTTGAAACATAGTTTTTGAATATGTTCAGGATTTCTATTCCTTGTGAGAACCTGATCTGGAAAAGGAATATCACAAACGCTGTACCTTGTTGAGGAGCCTAAGGACAAAACTAGAAACCAAACTTTACCCACAATAAAACAACGGAAAATAAAGCATACCTCCTGCGTGTCTCTGCTATTAGTGACGGGCTTGTTTTCATTGTTCTCCAGTATAATATGTCGCAAATGGGGGTTTGGAACATCTTTTATAATATGCCATTTTACTGGGAAATAACCATTCCACTTTTCCTGTTGCCAGAAATCCATGTTTTTATCAAAATCAACCCGGCCAATCATCTCAGCTACCCCACAGAACTGGCCACTAGCATTTACCTGGACCGCTCACAAAAATGAATGCTTTAGTCAGGAACCCTGAATAAAACAGAATCGATGAGTACGTGACATGACAAATTCAGGCAAAAAGTTAGCATGAAACCAGAAACGTACCGAAAAGAAAAGAAACACGGGACATTTACTCCCTTTCACTGCCATTTTCTCTTGAGCCTCCTGATATGCACAATCCAGTCTCTTATTTCCATTGGGAGTACTAGCCCACACATTGTACTTGATGCTCTTATGAACATCATCCTCACTGTAAGATTTGATAACAAAGAAAAATCCGTGATCGTATTTGGTTGAAAGGTCTGGAAGGTTATATTGATCCCTTGTAATAACAGAAGTTACGCTGTTACTGTTTCCATTCCAATCAGGAGCCAAAGATCCAGCAGCATTACCTCCAAATGTCAAAGAAACATTTGCATTAGTCTTCCTATCACCATGATTCTGCTCATTTGACAAACCATAACCTCTGATGCTAGGGATATTGATTCTAGCTTTTGGTTTCTCTGTGCTGCCCCAATTCCTAGTGTTTACTTTGGCAGGGCCATTGACATAGAACATTCCACCCTTTCCTTGGCCATGTGACAAAAGTTTTGCAAATGGGAAATACCCTATGCCCGGTTGATCTGACTGCAATGAGAAAAATGTTCCGCAAGATATTTCAAAATTATCTAGAAAAGCTCATTAGAAAATCAAATAACAAATTATACACACAACCAAGTTTACCTTGCTTGCTGGTTTTATTTGAGTGTTAGTGTCAGGACTAGACAAGGCGTCCATTTTCTGCAGGGAGCTTTTAGTTTCTAAACAACTGCTTAATTCAGAAGTCAGCGTATCTTTTGAAGGGGGATGCTGAGTCTGATTAGTCGTGTTCATTTTTAAATCAGGTGTTCCATCGCCATATGTTCCATGGCCAACAAAAACAGAGGGATCCCGCAAGGACGGCGATGGGCTAGACTCCCCATATAGGAAAGGAGTTGGCAGGTATCCAGGATAAGCAATTGATGACTGGAATATTGGACCAGGTGAATATAACTGTTCCCCAAAATACTGCCCATCAAACCCAATCATACCGACAGGTAAGTAAGTGCTGTAAGAACTGTAACCTGGATCTATTCCTGG
>JANZLF010000002.1:20928984-20954558 GCA_026546835.1 Erythroxylum foetidum
CGACTGGTTTCAAAAAAAATATCATAATGAGTTTTTAAACTGGATTGACTGCGCTAGCATACCACCCTCGCGGGTCGCGGGCTTGGATATCACCGTCGATGTCGGGTTCGGGTCTCGCGGGAATGGGATGTTACATCAAACTTTTAACAAATGCTTATGCATGGGACTCATATAAATGCTACTCAAACTAGGGATCAGTTCCCGTTGCATGCTAAGATATGTCTTAAATGCATGTACCTTGACACATATTTTAAAAAATGTCTATGCAAGATACTAAACTTAAGCTCTGATACCAAAATTGTAGCACCCCACTCTCATGGGACATATACCTGACATCCTGAATGATGTCCGAGTACGTATTCCGCAAGGGTGGCATGCTAAAATAGTCAAACAATCAAATTCATTACAGTTTTTTAACATCACATGTAATACAAAAAACCACTATCAAATGGGGCCCATGTTGTTCTTTCATAAACATCATAATCACAATTATTAACACACTTATTGATTAATCACATTTACAATTATTTCCATTTTGGAAAGTTATTACAAACAAATATATTCAAATACGCATGTTACAATAATTGCGGAAGACTCAATCCGATACAAAAATAAAGAAAATACAAATGCAGACGCTAACTGATCCCGACTTCTACCTCTTACTTGATTGCAGTGGCTAGACTCCAATTTGTTTAACTGGAGATCTTCTCTAAGCCTAAAAATATTGCAAAATTTTGAATGAGTTTTGCAAACTTAATGAATGACCATCCTCGATGGCTCACTCAATCACATGACACATATAGTTCATGTAGTCACATAATTCACATCCTTTCATTGATAATCAATTATCATCGCATATCACTTGATCATTCATTTAACATTACACATTCAACATGTATCATATTCAGGAATCAATCAACACTTTAAATCATACCTATCTTATGCATATACAGTGCTTATGAGACTTACTTTCAATTACTATTGTTGTTGTGACCGAGTACCTTTTTACTAGCCCATATCCCTCGTAGATACTGAGTTGTATCAGATAATGTCCCATATCACACTGGTCCAAAGGCTCTTATCACGTTATGAGCTTTAAGCTCTTTATACTGTGGCTCCAGTCAAAACTTCCTTTATATTTCATGCATTCATCTGATGGAATGCTTCACATTCTCATATTCTCTATCACTCATATCATTTCATATTCACATTTAGAGCACATTATCATCGGACCTTGGTCCAGCATTCAACAAAATTGTTGAGTACATTTATTTCAGTTAAATTCACATACAAGGAGCACTTCCAATTTGCTATGCATGCATTAAACACCTCGGACATTCATTGTGTGAAAATCAGTATAATCATATTCACATAAATCATATCAGTAGCAATTCAATACAAAAATTCAAAACATAACAAATAATAAAATGAGATTATCTAGGTCAACTCACAAATCACTATAGAAGCTATTGCCTCGAAGTCCTAGCAACGTCTGGATGATAGTGCTCAATATGCTCCTCTATAGCATGCAATATACGTTTACACAAATTACAATTTTACACAATTGTATAAGTATTCATTTATGCATATATAAGTATATGGATTATGCACAATGCATGTTCAATGACATTCCTAAGTATCTTTCCATTAATCATGTCACAATAACATTCAAATATCAAAACTCGCTTAAGTTTCATTTGTACTTAGGGTTTATACCTCAATAAAACACTTCGAATCTAATTTCATAACCCAATTGTTCAATTCAGATTTTTTCCAAAAATAGAATTTCGGGTGAACTTTTCATGATCATTTTGACTAGGAGAATGAAGTAATTTGGCAATATTGTTCTCCATTTCTTAAGTTTCTAATGACAACAAAATCATCCGTTTTGATTTAGTATTCCAAAAGTTATACTCCAACTACTTCGGACTATTCTTAAATTGAAACAGTATTTTGTACTCAACTTCAATTCAAATTCTGGAATGCTTAGAGAGATAACTAAAATTTGATTTCTTCAGACCATTTGTATTCATATGTCTCTAGTTTACTCTAAATCAAGAATAATTCTATTTGGAAATCTACAAATCAAAATACAGTCAAAATATTAAAACATGTTTAGTGAAAATCATTCCATTCCAGAAATTCCAGAACTCCTCATCAATTTCATCCCAATTTCATCACTTAATCTCTTTCGAATGAATTTAGATTGCTATAAATTTTGGTGGTGACGAAGGACAATGTGTTTTGAGTCTGTTGGTTTAAATCTCATGTCATTTGGAGGTCAGGAGAAGAAGTTATAGTCAAAAGAAGGAAGCATGTTCGCATCTATCTCTCCTTCGGTAGCCATAAAAGTCACGATTGTGTTTTTCAACATTCCTTTAAAAACAATCACGATCATGTAGTCGTGCAGCTCCTCTTCTTCACTAAACTGTAGTTTTTTCTTCTCCTCCTCCTTTCTTTTCTTAAAACAATTTATAACTTATTTCTACCCCCATTTCTACTCTCATTTAACTCAAATAATTCTGAAACAAATCCAAAGTCCATTACTTCTCTTAGACATCAAAAACAGAAAAAAAAAAATCATTCACTCATCTTCTTCATTTTTTGCGTTTCTTCACTGCTATATTTCTTCTTTCATTTTTCTGCATATTCATTCACTACACATTCTTCATTTTCTTCTTACTTTCATTTTTATCATTCTTAAAGCACGACATCACCTTTTTTCTTAGCTCCAAACTTATTTTCAGTTCATTTTTAGAACATTCGAAAATTCATACAATAATAGTGAATATAAGCATATACGTATATCACCAAAATAGAGGATAATTTTCTACACTAATTTATACACGTTTTTGTTGATCTTTCAACTCCAAAAATCATTTCAATATTATCTTATAACATTTTGATCATCAAATACGTATAAACAACACGTCAATATTTTCATCTTATATTCACAGTGTTCATGAAAAATGCCAACTATTTTCCTAATCATGCAATGTCAAATAAATCACCAAATTTATTTCATATTCATACTACTCATAAGGATTAGCATAATACTTACTTGCTAAAACTCTAAATTCTTCAAAACATCATGAAGCCCTAATTTCTCATACAACCTACGTACTTCGTCATGAAGGTGGATTGAGTTAGGTTTTCTTGTGGCAAAAGAAAAAGACCACAAAATGGGAGTAGTAAAAGATAGTTGAAAGCAAGGTGTAACTTTGGTAAAGGTTTGGTGAGAAATCCGTGAAGAAGAAGAAGTTTCAAGAAGAAAGCCACGAAGAATATATTTTAAGACGAGAACAAACAGTAACTTGGTCTTTCAAATTTAAAAGAAGCGTGGCTTTAAGACTTGGCTTGATAAGTGACACTTGTCACTTGTCCCTTTGTCCAATTCCTAAGGCTTTAAACTAGTTTCTCTCATTAAACTAGTCCAATCATCTCCCAACTTACTCCAATTTTCTCAACATTTTCAATACCATTTTCTCACAAATTCTCAAGTCATCCATAAAAAATTCTTTAGTATCATTTGATTCTTATTTCTATTTCCATTTATCACTTGACTTGCCAGTTGACAAATTTTTCCTAGTCCATAAATACTCATAACTTCAAAGTTTCCTAAATTCATTAAATTTTCCAAATAATAAGTACACTCTCCACACCAATTTTCCAACACACATAAATAAACCACAATTCTCAATACAATCTAATTTATAATTCAATTATACTTGAAAATTTTCAAGAATTTACTCAAAGAAACAAGAATCATTTATAACTCCTTTACAGATGAAGTTAATGCTACAAACGAATGTTAGGAAAAAATTAAGGTAAAATATGTCTTTGTTTTATTAATATATCATATATATAATATTTGTTCTCAAGTTTCCTTTTCATTATTATAGGTGCATAAAATGACTCAAAAATTCTAGAAAGAAGGATTTAAGAAGTATTCATATTTGTCATATTTTTTGAGATACTACTATTACTAGTTTGCATGCACATCCATAAATTAAATCTTCATCGAATAGTACAGAAAAAGGAATATATAATTGATGTTTTTAAAGACCGCTCGTATAATGAAAAAGGAGATCAAGTTATAAGTTCTACATCTAAGAGAGAAATCTCCTTAGAATAAGAAGGCAAAGAAGACACATTCTTACATTATAGAACAAGTCTTGGTTATACTTGGTGAACAATGAAAAAGGAAAAATGATTTACTTGAGAAAAAACTGACTGGAACATTATCATCCTCTGCAGAGAACGGATTTGGAGCTTCATCAATTAATTAAGATAATAATATAATGATGGTATGTTTGAATTCCTTAAACAAAATGGGTGTTAAGGGTGTGCAATATGGAAAAGTTGTGAAAGCTTTACATGATTTTCCACTTTATAGGGATATTTTAATGAAGATGGTAGATGCAAGGAAGCTGGATTGGATTATGTCACTTTAGTTATATTTTCATATTATTGCATATCGAATTCTTATTAATTTGACATTTTTATATTAAGTACTATTAAATAGTTTGAACATTTTAGGTTTATGTTCTATGAATGTTTGATTGAATGTTAAGTCTATGTTTTGTACGAATATTTTGTCTATATTGATTAAAAAATTTTAGTAAGTATTTTATTAACTATTTAATATTGATATTGTAGATACATGGATTCCTCGAATCAGATTTTGATGATGAATTGGTGAAGATAATCATTTTTTCTCTAGTTGGGGGAGAGAATAAATATTATCATTTACAAAAGCAACCACGTAGAACTTCTGCTTTATCGGGTCATCATTAGATATTAAAATTTTTTAGTGAGAATCCTACAAGGATTTATGTCAGCTTAAGAATGAGCAAGATAATCTTCCTAAGCTTATGTGATAAGTTAAAGAGTTCTAGGATACTTAAAGGCAATAAGTAATTTAATTGTGGAGCAAAAAATAGCAATTTTCTTGATGATTATAAGACATGGTGAGACAACTAAGGTTAATATAGAATGCTCTCGATGTTTGACCTAGACAATTTCAAAGTACTTTTGCAAAGTCTTATTTGCAGTCAATCGTCTTGCAAAAAGATTCATTACTTTACCATCCTTTACTAATACACCTCTTGAGATTCAACATAATTTGAAATTCTTTCAATATTTTTAAGTATATTCATATATTTAATTACTATTTTAATTATGTCCCTATGATTAATAATTATTTTAATAGTGTAGCTTTATTTTTAGGATTTTATAGGAGCAATAGATGGTACAAATATTGATGCACATGTTTCGACCGATGAAGGAATACCATACAGGGGTAAAAGAACAAATTCAACCTAAAATATTATGTACTGTTGCTCATTTGACATGTATTTTACATATGTAATGATTGGATGTAAGGTATCTCAAATGAATCTCGAGTTTTTTTAAAAATAGAAAAAAATTCAACGAATGAATTGCTTATACCTCCACAAGATATTATATTATTTTAAATAAAATAGTAATTACGATTAATTTCAATAACTTTTTGTTAATATTATATTCTTTATATGTTAGATAAATTCTATTTGGTTGATTCAGGCTACACCAATATGTCAGAATTTCTTTCACCATATTGAGATGAAAGATATCATTTGCAAGATTATAAAGGAAGGGGAAGACCTTAAAGTCCACATGAATTGTTTAACTATATGCATTTTTGATTAAGAAATATTATTGAAAGATATTTTGGCATTTTAAAAGCAAGATTTTCTATACTTTCAAATATGCCAAGTTATGATACGAAGAAACAAAAATAAATCATTATTGCTTGTTGTATGATACACAATTATGTTAGAATATATGGAAAAAGCTATGAATTATTTGACACTTGTACAAAAAATGAATCACAAATTAAACAAAGTGAAAATGGAGATGCAAGTTCTCAAGTAGAATATAATATCACTTCAGCACAATTTGAAGTATGTCATAGAAATGATATAAAATTGGTAGACAAATGTAGAATGACTATATTAGTTCTAATTGATTTATATTTCTTTTTGTAAATGATAACATTATTATGATTTGAAGAATTATAATATGATAGACATCTTTTATTGATGAAGATGACTTAATATAATTTTCTAATTTATAGAAATTTATTATATACAATTAATGAGCAAATTTCTTTAGTTAGATAAATATGCATATATTTTATTTCTAAACATAAAACATAATAAGGATTGATTAAATAATTAATTTAAAAACGTAATATGATATATTAAAAATAATTAACATAAGAGTATAATTAAAACATAGAAACAAGATGATAAAACTAAATATATTTTAGTTTTTAGTTTTTATTACAAATCTTAACCAAAAAGATTTTTTTTCAATTTTTATATTAAAAAATTCAACCAAATAAGTCAGAAATAAAAAACAGAATAAAAACTAAAAATCACAACAAAAAAAGAGAAGTACAATTCAAATGCCTTTAACATTTCATGCAAAGCTTTAGGGGGTGCTTGTTTAAGGGGTATAGGAAAAGGGCTATGGGTATGGATTAAAAATTGATATTTGGTATGAACCTATCATTGAAGGCTTAAGAGTTTTATTCCTTAGTTTTGGACAATCCTCTATTCCTCTCATAATCTAGAGGAATAGGAGTAATGAGAGTAATTAATTAGTTAATTAATTAATTACATTATAATTAATTAAAATATCATAATTAATTAATTAAAATATTGTAAATAATTAATTAATTACAATATAATTAATTAAAATATTATTATTATTTAATTACGTTACATTACATTACATTATATTTAATTACAATATTATTATTAATTAAAATATAACTAATTAAAATATAACTATTCTTTAATTAAAATATTATTATTACAATATAATTAATTAAAATATTGTAATTAATTAATAAATTAAAATATAATTATTAATTAATTAAAATATTATAATTAATTAATCACAATATAATTAATTACAAATTATTATTATTATTATTTAATTACATTATATTTAATTAAAATATAACTAATTAAAATATAACTATTCATTAATTAAAATATTATTATTAATTAATTAATTGCAATATAATTAATTAAAATATAATCCATTCATTAATTAAAATGTAATTCATTCATTAATTAAAATATAATTCATTTTGTGATTAATTAATTATAATATTTCTTACAAATCAACCACTATCAATGGTAATGGTATTATTACTTCCTCTTAACTAACCATCATAATTATAATGATAATATTCATTTCCATTCTTCACTATATTCATTCTCATTCCTATTATCATTCTTCCATGCTAACTAACTGCCCCCTAAGTTGTCATTGATTATACCTGTTCAATTATATTATGATAATCTTTCTGATGCATTGTTCAGTAACAGCAATAAAAACATCATAGGATCTAAGCATTTGAAGGTCAAATATTTGACTATAAGGGAATTGATACAAAAAGGTGGCAAGAGTTGGAGCACATGAGGATTAAGGATATGTTTGCTCATCCTTTGACTAAAGGATTTTAGCCCACTTGTTTTTTAGAGACATGTATATAGTATGTGTGTATTAAAGTCCTTAGACATTGTTAATTAGAGATTACTGTGTTTACTCTTGATACATTTATGTATTACATGTATTATGATAGTATATTTAATCAATATAGATGATCATCATTTTGTTATCAATCATACAAATTGTTATACATTATCATGATACAAGTGAAAGTCTTGAGATCTGTGTTGATCTTAAGTATTGTAAATGATCATTGAGCATATATATGCAAATTAACTTTGAGCTTATATCATTAGGACACATACAGATATACATGTAAATCTATGGTTATGATATTACATAAGGGGATATAAGCATTTAATCCCATGAAAGTTTTCTCTATTATTGTCTAGCATTTAGCGACAGAAAACAAATGTCTCTAGTTTAGTTTAGCATAAAGTTTTAAAAAATTGATACCTACATACGGAAAGATGATATATTTCAAATCATACAAGTATCATCGTAGTTTGTTACACTCCATTTTCTCATTCATGTTAGTAAGATATTAGATACGTGTAATTGCAATAGATCCGTGTCGCATATGATGCACACATTTGATATTTTTCGGTATCGAAATCCTCAAAGAACAAAATGATGAATTTTTATTATCTTTAGATTAAATAGTTTTCAAACTTGGTCGATCTATACATTAATTTGGATTAACCTTTTTTTATCGATTTTTTTATTGATAGAGCTGCTGTAATTAATTTTTGTTTAAGAGGGGAGATTGTTAGTAATTTTCTTTAGTTGGACAATAATTAATTACTATTTTTTGATTTTTTAACAATCTTATGATTGAGCAAATTAAATTTGATCCGGTTAAAGATAACAAAGAAGTCCAATAAAAAATCTGATTTAATAGATTGAAGTTTAGAAAAAAAAATAGACCCTAATTAGTGTGGGCTGAACATGCATGGAGTCTGTAACGGGGAGATCCAACACAATTACTATATATAATTGCTAAGGTCTTCTATCGTCTGCTTAAGCAAGTCGTGAATGTTTAGATTCTCCAACCGGTTAAGAGATTAACGCATTAAGGCATAGAAAGATATTAACGACGTTCAATTGATCGATTTTCGTGAAGATAATCAAGAAAGTTTTTAGGTTTCGGGGTCAAAAGGCTTGTTCGAAGATATGGAAAGTAAATCATATATTTTTCACAATTTTTCATTTATTTATTTTTACGTTTAATCTTGAATGTGTAACTAAGACTTGTATTAGGCATTACACAACCCGGCATGATATTCATAAAATTAGTTATGGTTTTGACCAAGCACAAAACCAGAAACGTGGAACCTATGATTATGAGTTATGATCAAAGCATAAAGCCGGAAATCTGGACTAGCTGTTAATAGTTTTTCATTAATTGAAATTAAAATAAACAATTGGAGGGTAAGAAGTGCTGCTGAGCTGGCAAACGGCAGAAAGCCTTTTGACTTGTCTTCTAGATTGATTGCACGTGTGAAATTCTGGGGCTTTCTGTTCAGCCTTCGTCTCTTGGAGGCCTCGAACGTTGTTGTCCTTTGTCTGCAGAAAGTAATCGGCGATGGAATCGTTGAAATTCCAGAAGATCAAAGTCGACAACCCCGTTGTCGAGATGGACGGTTAGTTGATATTGGTCCGATGGTCTTGTTTAGTTGTTGTAGTTCTTACTATGATTATCATCTTGCCATCAAATTTTGTGAACTTTGAACTGCTTCATGATTGGCTCATTATCTTTTGTAATTTGCAGGAGATGAAATGACTAGGGTTATTTGGAATTCCATCAAGGACAAGGTCCTTCCTACTTCTTTTACTGTACTCCGCAATAAAGAAGTTTTGATGTTAAACTATTCTCTTTGATTTTGTAACAGCTGGTTCTCCCATTTCTAGAATTAGATATAAAGTATTTTGATCTTGGCCTCCCAAATAGAGATGCCACCAATGATCAAGTTACTGTCCAAAGCGCTGAAGCTACTCTCAAGTATGTTTCCGTTGTCTTTCTTTTCTTTTTGAGTTTTCTTTTCTGTTGGAAATATAATGTTCTGATATCACTCATTATAGGTATAATGTAGCAATTAAATGTGCAACTATCACTCCAGGTCCTTACCCATGTTCTTTGATTCTTTTAATTTATCTATTTGTTTAAACTATTTATCACCAATTATGTTTTGGCTTAACGTGTTGCCATTAGTGTCTCATCATCGGTTAATGATCCCATAGATGAAGGTCGTGTTAAAGAATTTAACTTGAAAAGCATGTGGAGAAGTCCTAATGGCACTATCCGTAACATCTTGAATGGTGAATCCAATCAACCTGTTCCTGTTTCCCTCCCATCATTTTCTTCTTTCTGTTAGTTGTCATTTACTTTTCCTGTGATTACAATGCAGGCACTGTTTTTAGAGAACCAATCATCTGCAAAAATGTCCCACGGCTTGTACCAGGTTGGGATTTATTATCCACGTTAGCTAATCTATAAAAATAATATTGCATGCGATCAGCTTGAATCTCCACATTTTTAGGTTGGACCAAGCCAATCTGCATAGGCAGACATGCATTTGGTGACCAGTATCGAGCAACTGACATCGTTGTGCGAGGACCTGGCAAACTTAAGCTAGTATTTGGTGAACATCCTGCCTTCAGAGCAAACATTGATTTAAGTTTAATCCTGAACCTGGTTTCCTGTTGGTATTTTCTCAAAGTTTGAGCTTATCTCAATGCCACAGTTCCAGATGGATGTAACGAGAAAGAAGAGTTTGAAGTGTACAACTTCAATGGGGCTGGAGGTGTAGCTTTGTCAATGTATAACACTGACGAGGTTCTGATCCTGGTTTTTGTGTTATTTCTTATTTATTTCTTTTAATTCGTTGACTCATGACTGCACAGATTACTAAAATGTTTTTAGTACTTCTTGTTTCATTTGAGCTGGAGTACAGTCAATTCGTGCTTTTGCTGAGGCTTCAATGAGCACTGCTTACCAGAAGAAGTGGCCACTTTATCTTAGCACCAAAAATACCATTCTTAAAAAATATGATGGAAGGTATATGTCTTATACTGTTGCTTTGTTTCCCCAAGTTTTTAGCTCTCTTCTTTTCATTTATTTCTGTCAATGTTGTTTCTTCTACATTCTTGTACTTTAGAGAGTGAGAGGGAGGGAGGGAGGGATGGCTAAAGTGGTGTTGGATTCAGATTTGATTTCTTCTGTTACACGTGAGAGCACAAATGTTTATTTTATATACTATTTTAACCTTTCCCTAATTTTGACTATCTTGAAGATTCAAAGACATATTCCAGGAAGTTTATGAAACTCGATGGAAATGCAAATTTCAGACTGCTGGCATATGGTGAGAACTTCTACACAACAGGGTTATTAATTGGCCATTAACCTACTTTCTATTGATTTTCATCTCTGAATTATAGGTATGAGCATCGTCTTATTGATGATATGGTTGCTTATGCTCTCAAAAGTGAAGGAGGATATGTCTGGGCGTGCAAAAATTATGATGGAGATGTACAGAGTGATTTTTTAGCCCAAGGTCCGTATGCTGATGATATCTGAGTAACAAATACTTCCTGTAAACTATTTCATCCTTGAAATGTTCTCGTCCCAGAATTTAATCATTGGGAAGCATTTCTTGCTTTTGTGCAGGGTTTGGATCTCTTGGGTTGATGACATCTATCCTGGTATCGGACATGATGTTTTCACTTGCTTCTCTGACTGCCTCTACCTCTTTACTCTGGCACTGAGACTTTCAATTGTGCTGTAGGTGTGTCCAGATGGAAGAACAATTGAAGCTGAAGCCGCCCATGGCACAGTTACCCGACATTATCGGGTGCATCAGAGGGGAGGTGAAACTAGCACAAACAGCATAGCATCCATTTTTGCTTGGTCAAGAGGTCTTGCACATAGGTAATGCTTTACTATGCTTTTGCGGAGCAATAAGGGCCAGTTTATTTAAGGAAACACTTTCCAGTTTTCTTCTCCAATTTCATTTTCATCAGAAGAATATGTATACTTTTATTTAATTAAAGTGAAACCAGGAACTAGTTTCTCAATCTTTAGAAATGGCAAAAATGTCCAAGATCAAGTTATCTCTGCACTTGCATAAGTTTATTATTCACAGTAAATTTTGGAACCATAAAAGAACGTAAAGATTAAAGAACACATTCACACGAATATTTTGTTTTATGTGATAAACACTCTTGTTTCTGAAATATTGCTCAAACTGGTCAAATTGATGACTACTGGAAAGTATCAGTTCCTGAATAATGTAAAACGTAAGAGACTTTATTCAAATTATCTGAAATTTTATATGCTATTTTTTTTTGATGACTTCCTCCGACTTTAAACATTTAATCAGGGCAAAGCTGGATGGCAACTCCAGACTATTGGATTTTACTGTGAACTTGGAGAAGGCGTGCATTGGAACTGTTGAATCTGGGAAGATGACCAAGGATCTCGCAGTCCTTGTGCATGGGCCTAAGTAAGCCACAACAAACTAATTTGAATGTTATGTTGTACTTGCATTTCTGTAAAATCAAACCGGTTACTTATTTAGCTATATTTGGTATTGAATGCAGTGTTACCAGAGATCAATACTTGAATACAGAGGAGTTCATCGACGCGGTAGCTGAGGAGTTAAGATCAAAACTATATGTTAAAGCAAAGTTGTGAACTCCTTGCCTAGATCCTTCCGTGATTGGGAATAATTATTTATATCAAGTATGGTTTTAGGTGGCACTGATTATAAGTTGTGAAGCTGCACCATACGGAGAACAAAATGCTCACGTATGGGAATAAGGTTTTCGCTTTGTACTATTGAAACGTGTGATACACCACATTGGCAAACACATCACAAAGAAATAATTGAGAATCAAAAATTACATTTGTGCTACGTGCCAAATGTATTATATATTTATTTATTTTAATGAAAATTAAGATTATATTATTTTTAATAATATATTTATCAATTTAATATGATAGTAAATTAAGTTTTTAATTAAAATATTTGTTTATTATGGAATAATATTAATAAATACGATGACCAAATTTATTACTTCATTTATTATTTATTTTTATAAATGAACAGTTTAATTTTTTAAGTAATAAGTAAATTTATAAAACTTCTTATAATTTTATTGATTTGCAATATTTTTATCTCATACTTATATAACAAGTATAAACAAAATTTTAATATGTTAAATTAATTTATTTATTACTACTGTATTACAAGTATAGTTCATTAGTAATTAATAATATATTAATCAATTTAACATAATAGCAATTAAGTCTTTCATTGAAATTTTATTTTATTATGTAATAATATTAACAAATAAGAAAATTTCTAATTTATTTTCCATAAATGGCTAATAATATTATATTATTTTATTAATTTATCATATTTACGTATATTATTCATATTAAATAGTATAATAATATTTAATATAAAATATTAATTTTATTAATAATTAATGCATATTATTTATCATATTTTATTAATAGATAGCAATATATTTATTGGTTTACATAATAAATGACATTTTATTAAATTTTTGTTTATTACCAAATAATATTAAATAGGTAACATAATGATTATTATATTTTATTATAATTAATATTTTATAAAATCTAAGAATTATTATTTTGCGTTTTATGATTAACTATTAATCAATATAATAATTATTGATTGTATTTCCTTATTATATTAGTTGTTATACTCAATTCAATGTTAGTTAACTTTTCCTATTATAATGGTTTGTTAGACTAAATGGTAATATTGATTAAGTTTTTATGTCTTATTAGTTTCCTAAATTTAGAATCAATATTGGTTAATTTTTCTTGTTAAACTCATTGTATGTACTACATAACCTTTTCTATTTAGGGATGATAATTGGTTGAACCATAGGCCTAAATTTAGGTATTTTTAGTGGGCCAATCATGGGCCAAATTAGGCCCAGACCAATCCGAGATTCAACTTTTCTAAGCAAAATGACATCATTTTTCTTAGAAGAATTAGGTCTCGAAAAAAAAGAAATTGTACACTTTTAATTTTAATTTTTTTAAAAAAATTAGCGAGACTAGCTCATTGTCATCCCTATTTGTATTTCATTAGTCTACTAGACACAATGTAGTGTTGAATACTTATTACTATTAATAAATTATTTATAAATTCATTTTTCACAATTATTACCTAATTACAAAATAATATTGTTAATCATATGAGGTTAGGTCTTAAACTCATTTTTTGATAATAACTTAACATATTTTTATTAATAAATTTATTTTAATGATATTAATAGCTCTATTATAATAAAATAAAGCAATATATGAATGATGAAGCTCAATAGAAGGGCAAACTGAGCAAAAATGTTAATTAAATATATTAAACGATTAATAGAGGAGAAAATGAGCAAATTGAAGCACATATGTAGTTTAAGTGAATAACCAAGAATAAGGAGAAATCAAAGACATCAAGATTTTAAGTAAATCATTGTAATTCACCTTGTAACCTTATTATTGCATGACCATTTAATATATGATATAATGCATAAATAATTCCATGATAAAGAAAATTTTGTTTTGCTTTATAAAAAAAGATTGACCTTGGAATGAACTTTTGAAAATTTTAAAATAGTTCTAAATTACGTTTTTGTTAAAGATATGTGTTTTGATCTTTGAAAGCACTTGAAAAGTTTTGAAATTTTTATTTAAGGAAGTTTGGTATTTGGTAATTTAGGCAATCATTATTAGGTTGGATAGAATGAAAGACTAGTGTCTTTTAGAAACATATATTGTTAATTTGTAACCATATTAGTTGACCAATATACTAAAATGGTTAACTAGCATGTAGAATTATTAATTAGTGCAACTATAAATACCATTGTGGTGACTAACTTCTCTGTTTAACAACTATTTTAGGTAATTTTAAGTATAAATAGATCAAATATAAGTTGTGAGAGTAATGTTGGGCATACTAGAGAGTTTCTAAGAGCTTTAGGAGGCTAGATGATGCATATTTAATTACATAACATATATTGATCATTTAGTGTGAGCAAGAGAAGAAGTTTTTTACTTGTATACTTTAAAAGATGTAATTACGTTATATTAATTGGATTGATCACGTTAATTTTGGGTTAATTTTTGGTCCTTAATTGATAAAATTAATATTTATTTTATTTTAGGAGATGACAAGTGAAAATTATATCAAATTTGGCTTAAAATATCGAAATGGAACATTATTTTTGAAAGTCACGAATTTTGGAAGGATAAAGTCAAAGATGACAGATTGCTATAACGGATAAGGCAAGATCACGCTTAGATTTAGATTCACTTTAAGAAGTTTAGTTCAATTAGAAGATTTATTCCTAGCCCTATTATGTAGAGATTTTGATTTGTTAAAAATACTATCTCTTGAATATTGAAAGAAGTTAGTTTTTGTGTAGGAAAGGAAAAGTTTTTGTGTAGGAGAGGAAAAGAAAAAACATTACCCACACTCTTAATTATTCCTTTTTGTCTTTCTTTTGTTTTCTCTTCTTCTTTCTTCTATTTTTTGTTGTGGAACTAAACCTGCATGATTAATTTTGAATTTTCTGATTAAAAGGGAATCAAAACTCTAGTTGTGACCTTGGGAGGTTTTGTTCTAAACCTAGATTTTATTTTAATTCACGTGTTTCTTCATTTATCAAAGAATGACTTGTTTATCAAATGATTGAAGAGTTGGGGGAAAATTACTTATGATACTTAGTTGTTTCTTTTTCTTATATTTCATGGATAACTAATATTAATTAATTTGACAAATTAATTCGATGTTGATTATTTTATTACTATTGTGAGGTTAGTGATCCATAATTGTCATGATTGATTAATATAAGTAGTAATCAGGTTATTTATGTAGTTGCATATTTAACTTATTATAAATAAGAAAACTAAATTATTGCTATCATTTAATGAGATGGAATGTTACTATACCTAATCAATTAATAGTAAGTTTTGATTTGAATGCTAGATTTCAATCAATTAATTTAGAAAAATTGAGACTTATTATGACAATCATAATATGTTTAAAACTAACTACTTGAGTTATGAAAATTTATTCTTTTTAGACCAATGATTAAAGTTACAGTTGGATCAGATCCTTTCCTTGAATTAGAGTTAAAAATTTACACTTAGTTGATTTATTTTGATTTATTTATTAATTTTATTTAATTAATCATAACCCCATTCTATTTTATCAATTGAAATTAAAAAACGAGTTTTCAGTTTTCTTAAGATTCAACCTCATTTCACGACTACTACAAAAGTTTAGTGAATTAGAGATTAATTTTGAGAGCTTTGAGAACTTGTTCAAAATTTTGGTGCTTTTATAGAGGAATTATTTTAATTTATTAGTTTCTTTCCTTTATTTTATAATTTACTGCTAATCTTTTGTCTTGTATGACTCATTCTTCTCAGACCAATTACAATAAAATCCAAAGATTGAGAAGATAACACATCGTTTAAGGAATGAGACTAAGCAAAAAAAAAGTTATTCATCTTCAAAGGTGAAAGTTGAGAGGTGAAGAAAAGGTGACAAATTCTAACACTAGAGTATTGAGGGAGTTAGTTGCACCAAATTTGAATTAGCGATCTTTATGCATAAGATTTCTAGATGTTAAGGTAGATTTTGAATTGAAATTTGGTGTGATCCACTTACTTCCTATTGTTTGTAGTTTTGTATAGGAAAATCCACATAAACACTTGAAAAAATTCCATGTTTTTTTGCTTTGGCATGAAGCCCTAAGGAGTAACGAAAGAGAAAATTAATCTTACAACCTTTCCATTCTTATTGAAAGATAGGACAAAGGATTGGGTTTATTATCTTCATCTATCTTATTGACAACATAAAATGAAATGAAAAGGTTGTTCATAGAGAAGTTATTTCCTGCATTGCGAGCAACAAATATTAGGAAAGAAATATCTTCATCAAAGAAACATGGAACAAATATTGTCAAAAGAAGAGGAATATAAGAGAGAGATCGTAGAGACCATTAAAAGGTAAAAATTAATATACCAATTCTAGAAGCCATCGAGAAAATTCGAAAATATGAAATTTTTTTGAAAGAACTATGCACAAAAAAATGAACCTGAAGGACAAGGAGAAAATAATTTTTGATAAGAATGTATTAGCTATTATAAAAGAGAAATTATTAGAAAAATGCAAAGATCTATTTATGTTTACATTTCCTTGAGTGATTAGTTATAAAATAATTGAGCATGCCTTGCTAGACTTAGGTACATCTCTAAATGTCGTGCCTTACTCAATGTACCAACCTTTAGATCTAAAACCTTTATAAGAAACTATTGTCATTATTTAGCTAACTGATTGTTGTTATATGTGTTTTATTAGTTTCATAAAGTATGTTTTGTTTCACTATAATGGTTTAATATTTCTATATCTTGAAAATAGATAGAGATAGTGTAGAACATTCAGCTTCAGTATTGTTGGAAAGTTCATTTATGAAGATGACTAAAACAAAAATTGATGTGGATGAGGGTACATTTTTCGTTTAGTTGACTAAAAAAGATAGTGAAATTTGATATTTGAAAAGCAATGAAGTATCTTTATGATTTTCACTCTGTTTATCATATAGATATTATAGATTCAATTGTGCAAGATATATTTGAAGAAGAAAGTGTTGGTAATGAGTCAAATTTAATGCAAAATTAGAAGTGATTGAGCAAGTTGATGAAACTTGTGAAGTTATAGAATCATTATCATTGATGCTAATAAATTCAAAAACCTTAAATGTTGAAATTACTATAATTAACAAGAAAATGTTGCCTTATGTTTTGTAAGCTCCAAAGATATAATTGAAAGCCTTACTTGATCACCAAAAATATGTCTATGTTTGTGATGGAAAGTCATTACCTACAATCTTTTTGAAAAGGTTGATTAAAGAGTAAGAAGAAAGGCTCGTAGAATTTCTAAAAGAGTACAAAATCACAATTGGTTGGACCTTAACTGATATAAAAGACATAAATTTAGCAATTTACATGCATATGATTCTTTTAGAAGAATATGCTAAGCTAACAAGAGAACCATAAAGGAGACTTAATCCCACGTTGAAATATGTGATGATGAAAGAAATTATAAAACTTTTAGATACATGTATAATATATCTGATCTCAAGTGAATAGATGGGCCTAATTTATGTTGTGCTATAGAAAACTAAGGTGACATTAATAAGAAACCAAAATGATGAGTTAATGCTAATGAGGGTGCAAAATACGTGGTAAATGTATGTATATTTTACAAAGCTTAACTCAGCTACTAGAAATAACCAATTCTCATTACCTTTTGTAGATGAAATGCTAGAGAGACTTGCTAGTAAATCATGTACTTTATAGATAGTTTTTTATTGGTAGTACTAGATAGTAATTTCTCATGAAGATAAAGAAAAGACTAACTTTCTATGCCTTTTTGGAATGTATGCTTTTAGGCAAATGACCTTTGGGTTTTTCAATGCTCTAAGTGCATTTCAAAGGTTTATGACAAGTATATTAAGAATTGCATTAAAGTATTCACGGAGAATTTCACTATTTACAGTGGTTCATTCAATGATGGCTTAAATTGTTTATCGAAGGTTCTCAAAATATGTATTGAAACAAAATCGATATTGGACTATGAAAAATGTCATTTTATGGTTGATCAAGGCATAGTTTTAAGAAATGTGATTTCATATGAAGCATAGAAATTAATAAAGCAAAAGTGCATTTAATTATGAACTTACCTTACACTACAAATGTCAAGAAAGTTTGATCTTTTCTTAGACATGTAGGATTTTATTGCAGGATTATTAAAGACTTTTTAATTATTGCTATACCATTTTCAAAGCTACTAAAAAAAGATGTTATATTTAAATTTGGGAAAGAATGTCTGGAAGCTTTTGACAAGCTCAAGGCATGAGAAGAACTATATTGATAGTAAGAAATAACACTTATTGCTAGAAATGAAACAGAAATGGGAAAGAAAAAAATCGCAACAACATTTGGAGAATTTATTTCTAACATCCAAGTCAAAAGAAGTTCTTAAAGGACTCCAAAAACAAAAGCCAAAGAGAGGTGTTATCTTTGTAGACAATTCAATAGTACATCACATAGTGGAACAATCAACTTCTATACCAACTCCATTTTCATTCGTTATAATTATATAGATCTTCAATTGCTTTCTTTTATTTCTTTTTTTTAAGTTTCGATTTATACTGAAGTTTATGAAGCCAACAGGAAATCAAAATTTGAGGCTGCTAGGATATGTTACGTGTAACATCCCATGTTTAGGGCTAGATCCCAGAATAGTGAATTGAGTGTACTGTGAGAAATTAGAAGTACGTTTCATGCTCATGTATCATTGTATATTCACACACATGTGAATATTTATTTTTGATACATTAAAATAGTTGTACATGCATTCATTGATATTTTTAGGTATAATTGATTGTTAAATGTGATTAAAATGTGAATTATTTACATTGAAAAATTAATTGGAGGCTATTACTATTATTTTAGAATTATTGGTGAATTTTAGAAAATTTCTAAAAAATTGGGGGTATTTTGGACTAGAAAATATAGCCAGTAAAATTGTGAAATATGGCAGTAATAAACAGTGACACATGTAGTACATGCAATATAGCCATGTAGTGTATGGATTCGGTGCTGCTCATTCCTCTATTGTTTGTCTCTTCATCGAAAGCATTGTTGAAAATTTTTCTTTTGGTTTACCAACACCGAAACACTAGCTGTTTACTCTATACACTAGATTCACTCACACTGCTAAAAGCTTTGTTGCATCAAGTAAGAGGATTTTTTTAATGTTGTCTTACGGTGTAAATTAATACATGCATGAGAAGGTTAAGTAGTAGAGTTTTGGTGAATGAATGTGCTAAATGACTTAGATGAGGAATTGAATTTGCGAATGTGGGAAAAGTTTATGGTGATACTGTGATGTGGGAAAAGCATTAAAATGGAAAGTGTAAGATGAAATGAGAGGGAATGTAAATCTATATAGTGCAGAAAAAAAATCAGTTGAGAGAGAAAGTGAATGTGTAGTTTCGAATTTTTGATGTTTATGATGAATCTTGGATTTTTGATTCATTGTGTTATGTTGAACTAAAAGAGAAGTAGAAAAAATGATTTATGTATTAGTTCAATAAGTTAACAATGTGAAATCTGGACAACCAAGAAGGAAGAAGAGTGAAGAAATCTGTAGTTTACGGTAAAGAAGAAGAAAACTTGTGTTTTGTTAATTTTATGAACTAGAGTATTTTTACTGAACAACTTTAAGTCTTTTCACTATACCTTTGTCATCCAATCTCCAAATGACTTGAAACTTAAACCAATAGTTCCTAATACATTATTCTTGCTCTCCATAAAAATTTAGAGCCATCTAAACTTGTTTGGGAAAGTTTTGATTAATGGATTTAGGATAAAAGTGAGAAAATGTGCTGGAATGTTATGAACTGGAGAATTTTCACTGAACATGCTTTGATATTTTGATTATATCTTGATCTGTAGATTTCTAAATGCATTAATTCTTAATTTAGATTAAACTAGAGACATATATCTATAACTTTCTTGAGGAAGTCGAATTATATTTCTATCTTTAGGAATTTCAAATTTTAGTATGAAATTGAGTCTTGGATTAGGCTGTAGTACTATCAGGGATAGAAATCATGTCTCATTTTTATTGAATAAACTATATTGATGTAGGCCGAATCAGATAAAGGTGTCTTCACAAAAGTTATTGATTATTCTCTTACCTTTTGATTGATATAAAGTTTGTAATTTTTTGATATTAGAATTGTGAGATATGAGATGTACAATTTGAATGCATGATCATGCATTACCAAAATGTCAAATGTATATAGTCTGTGGTATTTTGAGCATAACTCATAGAATAATAAATCAAATTGTATGATATTAGTATCATTAGAAACTTAAGAAATAGAGGAATAATTTTTTAGAAGAAAATGTTACATAAATACATCATTTTCTCGCTCTTATTGATTATGCAAAGTTGATCCGAATGGGATATTTTCAACAAAAGCTGAAATATTGAATGGGTGTGTGAATTTTGACACTGTTGGAGTACATCAATTTGTTATAGAAATTTACCCAAGAATTTGTCATTGTACATGCATGATACATGATACCTTTATATATATGTGTTTACCTAGTTACATAAGTAATACAATAATGTTAAATTGTTTTAATGTATATAGGAGGGCAAGTAGCACAACCACCTCCGAATATCGTCAGAACGTCAAGGCAATAGGCTTAAGGGAGCAATTGTGAGTAACCTAAGATGGTCTCACTTTAATTTGATCTGATATTATTGAATTGAAATTGATATATGATGAATATGTACTAATTGTGTACTGAATTTCAGACAATACTTGTCCTAAACGTTTGATGCATGTAAATATCATTGAAAGTGCTACTTGTATATGAATGAGACTGCCTAAATGATTCCCAACTAAAAGTGATTGAATGTTATGATTGACTGTATTGACTGAGATAATGTGAATGAAAATGGTTGATTGTATTGAATGAATTGTGGCATGTATTCCATTTCAATATATGTAATATAAAGGCAGTAGTGACTAGTATTGCTACTGATTAAGATTGCTACTGAACAGAGCTTAAAGCTCAACATATGTGGTTAGAGCCTAAGGATCACTATGATCAATGAGCCTGGTGATACGGGATATTGAAAAAGCACACAGTCACAACAATGTAAAAACAAATGTGAGTCTCATATATATAGAATTCACATATGATTTGAGTTCATTGAATGACTTGTAAAACTATAAGAACGATATATGTTTGAATACATGGTATTAAAACAATGATTGTATTTTATTCAAGTGTAATGAAGTGATAGTTTGATTAAATTGTTTGACTGAAATACAATTTGTTTGTGATAACTATGTGACAATATGTTTATGATTAATTGTGTTTTATAACATGAGTGAACCACTGAGGATGGTTACTCTACTGAATTCACAAAACTTATTAAAATTACACCGTTGGCAATTTCAAGTTCGAGAGTGAGACAACCTAGCTTCTAAAGCTCCATAGAAGTTGATTTTGTGCAACTTTGACAATCAAATATGACTCAAAGGTCGGCTAGTTGGGAATTGAAGACATAGTTTGTTAATAACTTTTGTGCATTCCTCATGTTTGTAGCATACTGTGTAGACTAAGTTGTTTATGCTCATAGGATGATGTTGTATATATATGGATGATGTTGAACTTAAAGCTACAATGTACATTATGGTTATGATATAAAATGAAAAAAATTTGGATTTTAGCAAATGTGTGATTTGTGATTTTAATTACGATGCCATGTGATAGAGTGAAGGTGATATAGATAACATGCCAATTCTGTCAGGCATATGCACGTAGTGATCATATGGTGTACGTGCATTCGTCGGGCGGGACAGTACGTCACTTATCTACTTGATGCAAAATGATTGCTTCTACTAATGTGTATGTATTTATCATTCATCTGCATGATTTAACTGGAAGGTATGAACACCGACTCATTGATGATATGGTGGCTTATGCTCTTAAGAGTGAAGGAGGTTATGTTTGGGCATGTAAGAACTATGATGGAGATGTACATAATGATTTCTTAGCTCAGGGTATGTAAGAAACTTTTGTAAGTTTATTCAGGGTATGTAAGAAACTTTTGTAAGTTTTGAATAAACAACATTTGGAAATAGACTTTCTTTGTTGTTTTTGGTGTTTGGGAGTTGTGTAGTTTATGAAGCTTTTTTTTTCATCGTTTTAAAAAAGTCACAAAGTATATTGTAGCTGGATGGCTCCTGAGATAAGAATTGTTGCTACATTTTTGTAGGTTTGGAATCCCTTAAATTGATGACCTTTGTACTGCCCATGTCCTCCATTGCTGCAAGTAAAACCTGAACGTGTGACGGAGTTGTTTGCTGTGGAGCTGTCAGAACTAGGAAGCAACAAACTTCAAGTCATCAACCGTTAAAGCAAAAGCTTCAACTTCCGAAAGGGTCTGCATGGGTTGAGATGGGAAGGTTTGATGATAGGATGAAAATTTTAAATTTTTTCTTTCTTTTACTAAAATCTGTGGCTTTTAAAATCTACCTAACCTCTGTATATAGACTTTTTATATATAGAAACAGCGTAAATATGACATTTTTTAATTTCTATCTAAAAATATCTTAAATTGAACATAATCGTAAAAATTTAGACTTTTATTGAACAAGTTATAAGTTTAAGTCCTAAACTAATCAAACTAAAAAACGTTAGGCGTCGATTTAGACTTTTAACATTGTAATATTGAATTCTTTTATCAGTTTTGTAACTTGTTCTCTGCCAGGTAAAAATATGTACTTTAATTTAAGCGATCGACCCCTTTTTAAAAAGTAATAAATATAATGTCCGATAGTCGTTATGCTTTATTGTCTTACGTTAATAAAGTAAGAACTAGAAACAAGTTAAAGTTGACATAAGTAAATGCAATATGATTACCATTATTATAATCAATAATTCAGTAAACATCACACACACACTAACATATACAGTGACGAAGCCAGGAATTTAAAATAGGAGGGCCCAAATAAAATATAAATTTCTCAAAAAATTTTACATCAAAATTAAATTAAAAAATAATGTTTTATTAAGAATATAAAATAGTTAGAATTATAATGATACTCGCCTATTTTTTTAAAGATTGAAATCTTTTCATAACAAGATCATTGTCAATATTTGCAAATACATCTCTTTCAATGTAACACATTAAACAATCATTCAATATGTCATCTCCCATTTTATTACGAAGTGAACTCTTTGATAATTTTCATTGCGGAGAAAGCTCTTTCCACTTTGACTGTAGCAACTGGTAAAAGTAATGACAATTTGACTAACAATTCGAGATTGACAAGGACCTTTTAATAAATAAGCTCTACGCACCTGATCTCGTTTTTCAGGAGGATACTCCATTATATTAGGTCTCAATCCTGGATCGGAAAGAATTTTCTGAGTCAATCACAAGTTCTTCAATAATAATCTCCTTCGATGCTGGAGGTGCTTTATTAATATTCTGATTTAAATCACACGATGATGACTAAATGGTCGGTCTTAATTTTTTAAAGTATTTTTCTATAACTGCAAAATAAAAAATTAGTTAGAACCAATATTTACTAATTCCATAAAAGAGGTAGCAGCTATCAAATATACTAAAAAATAATTGGATCTCAACTCATTCCTTACCGCAATAATTTAGTTAAATTATTGATCAAACGATCATGCATGTATTCACTGAAACATCCCTAAATCCTGTCGTGGAATAAATATTATAAAACTTGTTGATATAAAAAGTAGTCGTGACAGAAAAACAAAAATTCAAGAAAAACGATCAGACATGCCAATTAGCTATGAATAAGTATTACGCAGGAGTAAATCTAATTTAGCTCGATCACATAGAAAAATGATAGGAAAACATTGATGATCTAGATTTGAGTTTCGAAACTACCTTGAAAGCTTTATTTGAGTTTTGAAACTACCTTAAAAGCTTTATATTTTTTCTATTGTCAATTTCTTTCAAGATTGGATAGCCTAGTATCTTCTATCCTCTTGCCGCTCTGCTTACTGCTCTCAATTTCAATAACAATATGTGTCAGTGTCAGTTACTAGAAGCTTTCCCCATCTTTAGTTATACAACCTAATTTTAACCCTTTTATCAATGATGTGAAAACTGGACCGGATCGGCCGGTCAGACCGGAAATCGTCTGAGCCGGCCATGTGTCCGATTCGGTTATAGTTATTAACCTTGGAATATAAAAACCGGACGGTTTATCAGAGAACCGGCCGATTTTTATGAGAACCGGTTATTTTATAACCGAATGTAAAGTTTAAAAACTTAAAAGCAAAACGCAGGCCAGATCTGAAACGCATCTCATCGTCTTCCTTCTCTCTTATCTCATCGTCTTCCTTCTCTCTTCTCACTTTCCCTCCATCGTACGTTGCTCTCTTCTCAGATGCCGGGTAGTTGCTGGAGGAGCTCGGGTTGCTTCCAGATCTGGCCTTGTCTTTCAGATTTATCAAAGGAGCTCACCAGAAAACAACACCCACACTAGGAGCGGTACATGGACAGTAACGCCCAGAAGCGTTCTCACAAATGGACACGTAGTCCACCTACGCAAGGCGATGTGGAACCCAAACAGCAAGCAAGGAGGAAATCGCCCAGATCTGTACACCAAGGAACGGTCTGCGCATAGAGATTAGTAGGAAATGGAGAGGGAAGAGTTATTAATTGGTAACAGAGAGATTGGAAAGAGAAGTAGGAAGAGAAAAGGAAGATTTATTGTTGTCGTATTGCGTGATTGAGACCATTTGTTAGGAAGAGTTAAAAGAGTTATTAACTGGTGATAGCAATAAAGCCATTCTTCGGTTTTCGTGTGTGAACTATTGACATATAATACCTAATAAAGTAAAATTGGAGCGTTGTTAAAATTTATTATTTTATATTATATTATATATCCGTTTTAATTATATTTTAATTTATCAATCAATTAATTATATTTAATTAAAAATAAAATTTTTTATTTATCACTGGCATGAAAATTAAGTGATGCTTATAACCCTAGTACATAGTACTTAATTAACTTAATAATAATTATTAATGAATAATAACATTTAATTATATTTTAATCAATCAATCAATTAATTATATATTTTCTGGTTATGTTTAATTAAAAATGAAAGAAGAAAATTTATACGTCACACTTGAGGAGTACTTAAAATAAATAATTAATAATAACATGCATACATAATTAATAAATAATTAGTAATAATTAATAATTAATTAAAGATTGAAGAGAGTATGAGAGATTAAAAAATGAACTTGAAAGGACCATTTATGAAGAAAATGTATTCGTCACAACAAATGAATTAAAAACATCTACTGATGGTCAGTTCATATCTTATTTTGATTATATTTAAGTTAAAATTATACTGTATTACAAGTTTACAA